>NQII01000724.1:605487-640517 GCA_002778355.1 Clitarchus hookeri
AAGGCTTAATCATCGTTGGTTAAGTAGTTCAGTGGTTAGAGCACCCGACACCAGTTCGAGAGATTGTGGATTCAAATCCCCATCCCTAAATGAAGATATTTTAATATTACCAAGTGTCACCGGAAAGTATAAAATTTACATTTTTTAACTCTTACAAACTGATTTTCCATTAAAAATATATTTTCTATATATTTTACTATATATTTTTTTTTTAAGATTTGAGCATTTATTTAAACATTAGATAAAATAAATTTAAGTCAAAGAATTCTAATTATTTACAAATGCATCGATTCGTAGATGTATGATCGTTTTACGATTGATTTGATGAAGTCAGCCAGCGGCCTGACCCGCGAGAGCGGTCTAGGAAGAGGTGTGGGGCAGCGGGAAGGGGGTGGTCGTAGCTTTTCGTGATGGTTAGGAGTCTCGTTTAAAATGGCTGATGAGGAGGGGGGGTGGAGGAATTGGATGGGTGAGCAAGGGAAAGGGGTCCAATGTTATATGTTCCTCGATTTTTAGAATATTTTTTGTGACTTTTAATAATAAATGCAAGGGTGGTCGGTGAGGGGTGAAGCGAGGGTGGTTGTTAAATTGTTTTTTTTTTGTTTTTTATATTTTTGTGATATTTTATAATAATTACCTGTGGTAGGAGGTGGGAATGATGAGCTTTGCTAGAGGGGTGAGTGTAAGGTTAATGTTATATGTTCCTCCATTTTTATAATTATTTTTTATAATTATTCCCACGTATGGAATTTTACATCTTTGGAAAATAAAAATCCAAAGTAGCAAGCCGATATATTAAAAAAAATTTATTAAAGTATTTTTATTAAAACCTTTTTTTTATTAACATAATTTTTAGGGTTACGGGTCTCTGTAATGGCCCGCCGGGGGTCGGGAGCGTCGTGGGGGGAGATGAACGAGGTCGCCGGCCGCGCCTGTGACGTCATCCACGATGGCGGACGGCACTTTAGCACCAAAGCCTCCAGACTTGCCTTAACTTCAGCATGCATACACTTATATATATATAAAGTATATTATATATATGTATAGAGAAAGAGAGAGACCCACACACATACACACACACACACACATATTAGACACACACACTCTCAGACACAAACACGTACATTTTACATTGCAACTTTCCCTGGATTTTGAGCTAAAGTTTATGGAATATTTTCTTTGTTATATGGTCTTACGTTATTTCTAAATAATAACCAGCTGGTAATGGCAATGAAGAACCTGTGTGTCAATCCCCAAAATATGAAACTGTTGAAACTAGTGGTTTCATAAAAACCGCGTTATAAGTTTAGAGGTTTAGGCACTTCGAGCATAATTTCCCCTTCACCGGTTCTTCTTCCAGTACTGATTCAGGGAATAAGCTCCGCTTCCTGCCTTCAGCTGGTACGACATGCAGCCCAGGAGCAGGGTCTCTCCAGATATACTGGGTATCCGGGAATTGTTGAGCATAATTTAAAGGGCGGTAGGGCACGCCAAGACCAATATTTTAATATAAAAAACATGTGTCCGAAAAACACTCTCTTCCGAGTTATAGGCGTCAAACGATGCGCGCAACATTTGAATACGGCACAATGCCTGGGCCAATCATCCGCGGGCCGGAGTGGAGTCGTTCTGCAGGCGGACAGCATACGACAGTCCCCTATCCCCGGACGCGACGGAAAACAGTTGATCGCAATGCATTAACAAAGTTATGTGAAGTCTGGCTCCCCTCAACAAGAGCTATTCGAAGTGACGTCTTCCGACTTGCAAGCAGGCGTTAACGCGGCCAACCATGTTGGTACATACTCTGTCAAAAATACCGTGTGTTTGTTTAACTTCAAGGCAGGTGGCAAGAATTCTCGCAGTCAAGTCCTCCACTCTCTCTACTGGTGTCTGTAAACAAGACTTTTGACGTGACCCCACAAGAAAATGCCTAAGGGTGTTAAGTCGAGAGACCATGGGGTCCAAACTACCAAACCTCCTCACGCCACTCGTCGTTCAGGGAAGGTGTCATCCAAGTGCTCCCGCACAGAACGTGTGAAGTGCGCGGGGGCGTCATTATATAATAACCATATCTGTTGCCGTACTGTGATTGGCACATCTTCCATCAAAACAGGCAGCACGTCTTCCAGAAATCGCAGATGAGGTGGGGGAAATGTACGGCCCAACTAGGTAATTATAGACAAGTCTAGCCCAAACGTTCACCACGAATTTTTGTTGATATGACCTGATACGTGTTTCATGTGCGTTGTGATCACTCCACATATTACTGATTTCGACATTCCGTCTCTCGTGAACGTAGCTTCATTATTCCATTATATGATCTGTTGAAAGCGTGGACTGGCATTAATTTTCGCTAACAACCACTCAAAAAATTACACACGAAGTGTAAATTCCACTGCGCCTAGCATGCTCATGAAACAGTTCCCAAACTGTCGAATTGCTAACATCCATGTTGTGCGCGATTGTACGGGTGCTTGTGTTGGGTTGTGCTTCCACCTGATCGAGAACTTATTCCCTAAAACTTCCTCTCGTTCCAGCATCATGATGTTTTGGTTGAAACTGTCCCGTGTCACATGGGCGTTGAAAGACCTGTACGAATGTTTTCCTATTCGGCTGCCGCCTGTCGGGATAATGCTCTACATAAATTCATGACACCTCAACCGCAGCTCCGCACGACTCCTTATCAACATACACCATCTTGGCTAATTTGGCAAATAACTACGGTGCCATATCCTCACTTGCACAGACTCTACCGAGTTTATCAGTGATGACAATTGGGAACTGTCGTCTGCTGTCCACCTACAGACATGCTCTGCTCCGCCCCTCTCCGCACCACATATGTGCACTCCGCTCGGCCGCACATGAGTGACGCAGGCAATGTGCCAAATTAAAACGGAGCGCGAATCTTTTGCAACTCGGTAGAGGGCGTTTCTGGACCCATGTTCCTTATATAAAAATGTTTGTCTTGACGTGTTCTACCACCACTTAAAATTATACCCAAAAATTTCCAGACATCCAGTATACTGTATATAACAACCATGAGATGAGCTAAACTCGACTTTCGTAAGTGGGAAACGTGTCGAAAGCTGTCTTTGTGGTTTTCTCAGGGTACTCGCCGTCTTTCTGCATTCCATCATTGTTCTTTGTTATGTTCTCATTCAGAGTCGCCTCGATGAGTCGAAGTAAACTTTATGGGTTTGTCACTCGGTGGATTTTATCGTGTTTCACCTTGCACTAAACAAAATATATTTATTTATCTTAATCAGTTTAAAGACATAAGATTTTAGCACCCTTCAGATCCCACAACTCAACAGAATTAACCTGGGTAGCAGGTAAAAAAACATTAGAAAAACAACTCAAGTTCATACAAACGTACTCGTTAGAAGGTCGTAAGGATCATGATTCCGAGGTTAAAATAAAATTTATTTTTATCATTACGTTACAACGAAATATTGATTCTGTTTAATGGCACGTTAGCAACGTTTTAGTTAATTTACACTTTTAATTAAATTTCATAAATATTTCGCGAACAGTTAGTCATGAAGTGAAATGTATAAAAATGGGTCTGTATAATTTGCAATTTAGCTTTACTTGAGTTTACACTCATTTTACATTATTTTTGCATATTACAACTATAATGAGTTCAACGAAGCTTGAATTTTGTTGTTTAATGGACGTGTGTAAGTATATAAGCAGAGTATGTTTTCGTATAAACTGAAGTTCGGGTAAACTACATATATGTTTTTCACGTAGGCGAAACGGCTTCAAAATTGTGTCCACTTTACTTTATTTAGCAGATTTTCTAGCACATATTTATTCCGTCTGTAAAGTGACAGCCTCAATCCTGAAATACAAACATTACTTTTCAAACTNGATTTTCTAGCACATATTTATTCCGTCTGTAAAGTGACAGCCTCAATCCTGAAATACAAACATTACTTTTCAAACTATAAATTCAGTAATTTTTCCAAAGTTCATGTGAAGGTTATACACTATGTTTACCGTGAAACTTGTAACATTAGCGGAAAATGAACCCATCCATTCATGCATATAATAAACAATTTCACTACTACATTTTTATCAACAAAGGCATGTTTTTTTTACCGAGTTTTACAACGAAAAATAGGCCAGTACAAGGTGGAAACAATGATTTCAGGATTTAACAAAACTGCCGGTAGGTATACTTAAAAAGCTTCCTAAACTGATTNGCCGGTAGGTATACTTAAAAAGCTTCCTAAACTGATTTCTATGTTATAACAACATGAATAAATTCTATCTTGTGACGGCTCGGTCAGAATTTAAATACCATGATCAATTTAATTCATCTTCGTGCTTGCAATTTTTTTTTTTTTTTTTGCTAATCCGAACTCTCAGAAATTGTTACAATGTGGTCTTGATCATTTATTTTCTTTTATTAAAATCTGAAATCAAAAACTCTTAACTAAAATTCAGGCGGCCAGTAGAATTCTGCAGGTGTGGGGTATATTAGCTTTGCGTAAAAAAAGGATTCTGCTATTTTCTAAAATTCTGGGAATTTCTTTGAGGCATATCGTTTTTTGTCTCCCTCACTGAAGAGATGCGGCTAGTGAAGTGATTATGCAGTCCCGCGCCAGTCGTCTCAAGCACGAGTCACATTCACGCCAGTCACGCTACACAGACAAAGCGGACAGAACCTGTGCTTGTTCACTAGTAAGCAGATTTTGTGAGCTACCGTTTTGGCGTGTGGTCGGAATCTCACTTTACTATCACGCTAGTTCGTTCCTTAGTTTTAATACAAATTTCCTGAAGTAAGTGGTGAAAAACAAACTAGACACGGTGATGTGTTTTTTTCCCTACGTTAGTAATACTAGTGGAGTACAATTTTATTGAATTATTTTAAAGCGTGTATACCTCTAGTTTATAGTTCCAAAGTCATGTATACTTAGTGTTATTTAACGGTGCATTACCAAACTGCATTTGTTTAATAAGTTGTTGAGTAAAATTAACATTTCGATTCGTGTATTTCGTTTTAAAACATACTTTTAACCATCGTAGATGGTTACACCAATATACGTTTACAGTACTTGAAATGATTGGAATAAAACACGTGGAACAGTGGGCCGCTTGGAAGTGTCGGCGAAATCTACTCTTCCAGCGAGTAGAAACTTCAGCGCGAGCTCAACTGTGAACCAGGCGTAATCCGAGCGATCCCGCCAGTTGAAATGCTGCCAGGGTGGGCAAACATAGAAGGAGAACTGTTTTTGGAAGGGGGAGAAAAGGAGGAACCTCAGAGAGAAAGAAGGACGAGAAAAAACTCGAAGGTAAGTGAGCTTAAATGATTTGAGGTCATTCCACTCCGCTTTAACCATCACCCTCCCACTCCCTCTCTCTTCCNAAGGTAAGTGAGCTTAAATGATTTGAGGTCATTCCACTCCGCTTTAACCATCACCCTCCCACTCCCTCTCTCTTCACCGCTCAGCCACTGAAACTCGTAGCCTGTCAAGAAACAGGTGGCGAGTTGTCAGTAATAATCGCAGCGGTTTCTGCNCCGCTCAGCCACTGAAACTCGTAGCCTGTCAAGAAACAGGTGGCGAGTTGTCAGTAATAATCGCAGCGGTTTCTGCCTGGGAATTTCTCGACCAACCTAACTTGTTCATAACTTAGGATAAGTCAATGGCGTAAGCCGCTGTCCTGATGGCTCGTCAGGATACTAAGTGGACGACGTAAAAAGAAACGTACTCGATATTCCTTTTTCCTTCGCCGGATAGGCGTCCTTGCACTACGGCAACGGTGAGAGTAAACATTCACGTTACATATACGCCTACTATTCATCGGCAATCTGTTGCAGCCACACGACAAACTAAACAGGCTACATAAATAAGCTGAATTTCATTTGGCGCCATCAACCTTAATGCACATCACAAGCGAAACAGGGCCACAAACTTCTTATTGAAGATATTTATTTCAACTGGAAAGAAGTTAATGTTACCAGTTATGTAGAAGTAGGGAGTGTAAAAGGACATTCAAGACTTGCACTTGGACTCGAAGAGCATTTTAAGTTACTTTTCATATTCGTAAAAACTGGTACCGATTTGTACAATTTCCTTCCAAATGCGTTGTTTGACAGGTAAAAATATCTCTAATGGCAAATAGCGCGATGATTTATTGTAGGTATTAAACTGTATAGAGATAATCTTCCCAACAAACATGGCAACACTGGGAACATCATGATATTAGTATTACGTCATAAAATTTTTATAACAGTAGTTTTCGTTTTTACGCCGATTAGTTAACTGTGATTTTTAATGTAATATGGTTGGAAGAGAGAGGGGTGACGAAGAAAGAAAATTGCTATAAACTATATTTTTAGGGAACGTGCCTAATCAGGAGAGTATGATATCATTGAAAATATTTCACTTCACTAAAATAAAAAACAATTTGATTCCGTTTGAAAACAGTAATAAAGAGGACACTCATCCTTCTCTCTCTCTCTCTCTCCCCCTCTCTCTCTCTCAGCAAGATATTGTAGCACTCACAACCCTTATACTCCTCGCCAATTGCTATAGGTATACGCCAGTAGGCTCATCATGCTGCCACCCCCCCCGGCTTTTAAACTAAAAAACTAAGCGAACTATAAAACAACTAGCACATACATACTTTACGTAGGATTTGGAATCAGAATCAATCCGCACTAACCCAGGAGGAATCGGTAATTACTTTTCTGAAGATATATTTCATATCGCAAACGTTGTTTCCAAGTGTTTCAGAGTTACCTAAAATGTAATTTGCATAGCCCTGTTTCATGAAACGTAGGTATTTTAAGCGCATAGCTTCGGAACTCATACAAGCTACTGCAATTAACTATCACTGGGAAACTTCTAATACTTCATCGAGTTCTCGTAGGACGGAATATCTTCTCATCCGCGTCCGGACCAGCGCTATTTAATGACTATCATATATGACATGATTATCATATGTGCCACGTATTTGAATTCGCCTGTCAAACGTTCTTAGCTTGCTTCGCCCCCTTAAAAAGTGCCTCGCAGTCGTCACGTCACTGTGTCGTCGTTAGAATCCAGGCCAAGGGGACGAATGCTTCCTCAAATTGCCCCTTCAGCCAAGGGAACGAGCGACAACCCCTAGTCTGCACGTTTCGTCATTCAGACGTTCATAACAGTTCTACAATCCGACTGCTTCTTTCCACCATTTCCTGGGCACTATTGTTCGTACACTGCACACAAAGATAACGTAAGAAAATGGGTTTAATTAATAAATTTCTTCTTGTGTGCGTTGGAGGTTATAACAATTGTGAAACGAAGACGGGTGTCCGAAATTATACGCACTTCGTCACGGAGGAATCAAGGAGATGCTGAGAATTGATGGCGCTTAAGGAATGAAGGGTAAGTGAACGAGGTTATGTGGTAATGAATTCGAACACAGTTGTATTTGTCCTTTTTACGTTGTTTCCGCCCGTGCCTTCAGCACGTTATGTAAGAAAGAATCGTCGTCGTGGCTGTCCATGCTGCGACTGGCATAACAAATGGCTTGCGAGTTGAGGAGTATGAGGGCTCCTCAACTTGCAGACGCCACTGGATCTCTCTTCAACCCCTACTACTTGGACTTAAAGACACAATCCCCCACAGCAGGCACGTATTCAGGGACTTTGTTATGGGAACCGGTTAAAGGAGGGGGGTGGGGGTTGTGGTTAATCGAAGTTGAGAGCACTTTGCCCTCAACAGCAGAAAAGAATCAGTGTAACTAAGGAGATTATTATAAATTAATCTGCTTGATTTGTTATATGTACTCAACATTACATAAATATCAATAAGTGTTTCCTGTGTAAAAGTTAACCTAATTGATAGAACAACGAATTCATAAATGTTAAGAAATTTTAAATACACTTCCTCTATATTTTAGAAAACTCAAATTACAAAAATATAAATCCAGACTGTGTGCTATAACGGTGACTACCTCAGCTACCAAATCATCAGCAATACAACAGTTGTACTCTCAAAATTTTGTACCTCCCCTTACGTTTTTTTCAGATATTTTCCTTCAAGCTGGGTTTACAATAAAACANAGAGCACTTTGCCCTCAACAGCAGAAAAGAATCAGTGTAACTAAGGAGATTATTATAAATTAATCTGCTTGATTTATTATATGTACTCAACATTACATAAATATCAATAAGTGTTTCCTGTGTAAAAGTTAACCTAATTGATAGAACAACGAATTCATAAATGTTAAGAAATTTTAAGTACATTTCCTCTATATTTTAGAAAACTCAAATTACAAAAACATAAATCCAGACTGTGTGCTATAACGGTGACTACCTCAGCTACCAAATCATCAGCAATACAACAGCTGTACTCTCAAAATTTTGTACCTCCCCTTACGTTTTTTTCAGATATTTTCCTTCAAGCTGGGTTTACAATAAAACANTGTACTCTCAAAATTTTGTACCTCCCCTTACGTTTTTTTCAGATATTTTCCTTCAAGCTGGGTTTACAATAAAACAAAAATGCGTTAAAATTATGCAGTAAGTGCTGATCTGAAATTCGGAAACACGCCTTCTGTATTTGCATTTTCCAGCCAATGTTTTAATTCTTAATTTCACCGAATGGAAACAGGTGACAAACCTGCCATGTTTACTTTGGTCCCTAACCTAACCTCGTATATCCCATCCATGCTTTAGCAGATCATACTTCAAAGCCGACATTTTCTATCGGATAAGCTTATTTTTTGGGAACACATATAATCGTTAAAATGTGCACACACACACACACACACGCCCTGTTACCATTTTTTATACTTATATTTCTGTAAATAATAGTTTTCCGCCAACAGAAGTGACGGCTCTGTTTTTATTGATCGCCGCCTCTTAATTTTAACTTAAGATATAAAACATTACTATTTCTTTCTTTTAACGCTTAAGGAAATCCCAAAAACGCATATGACCTGCTAAGTTCCATTGGAAACCAATGTTTTAGGAAACACACTTTCAGTTCTTCTGCACACGAAATAACGCATATTTTAACGCTTAATTTTTCTATTGTAAAATCAGAATTACTGTCTACTGAAGTGTGTTTTTACTCTCGGGAGGGACCCGGACGTTCTGGCTCCCTCCTTTGGATAGGTGACTGGTACAGGGTCTACCCACCATATCTCGTCAGGTGTCAGTAGCTCGGTGGTAGGTGGGCAGGGAAGATCGGCCAGCCAGCAGGTGCCTGCGCCCTCGCGCCGCGCTCCTGGAGTTGTCGTGGTCTGTTTTTCCTCTGGCCCCTTAACAACGAAGCAGGGAAGGAGAAGCACTCTCGTTGCCGGTCTGACGGCCCCAGACCTTGACATTATCACTCCGCCGTCCTGGTGGGAGACAGCTTCTATTTTTTTCAGCGACCCCCACCTGGCCTTGAAACCCGCTGGCCGGGCCTCATTACCACCGCCCACTCTCCCGGTCTACACCCCCATTCCTTCCACCTGACGTCAGGCGCCCGCCTAATTCCCTCCGAGTGCTCCCTCCACTTACTCCTTCTGCCTGTAAGTAGCCATCTCCTCCGTTTGGTGCACTCACCACTTTGTGCTGTGTGCGACGAAGACAGGCCCCCTCCCCCTTGCTACAGAGAAGTATCAAAAAATAATATCTTCAAGCCGTAAGCTAAAAAGACTACCAGAAGAGTACAATATCAACTAACGACTACAGTGGTAAATACCAGGCAAGTCATTAATGTTTTGAACCCGGCTATGCTACTAAAATATGAACGATATCAGTTTAATTTCAGACTTGCATTCGGGAGGACCCGGGTTCGATTCCCTGTCCAGCCATCCCTACTTTGGTTTCTCATGATTTCCCAAAATCACCCCAGGCGAATGTTCGGATGATTCCTTACTACAACAGACCATGGCCAATTCCTTCCCTGTTCGTTCTTCTCTGAGCAACTTGCTCAGTCTCTAACGACCTTACTGTCGACGAGACTTTAAGTCCTACCTACATACCTACGATAATCCAAAATGTGGGCTTTATGGACCGCGAAATTATTGTATGTTGTGAGGGAATGGGTTCCGTCCCACTGGCAACATTGAAAAAGTTAAGATTATATATATATATATATATATATATATATATATATAAAGCAATTAATAATAAATCACGGAACTATGCCACGTAAAGTATGCCAGNTATATATATATATATATATATATATATAAAGCAATTAATAATAAATCACGGAACTATGCCACGTAAAGTATGCCAGTTAGGAATGCACCCATAACTCCATAATGGGACGTAATGAAAAAGAATCTCAATTTATCAGGAAATGACAATCATCTAGTATAAATTGTAAGATTATTAAAAATAATCCAAGTTCTTTAACTATCTGATTGTAATTTAGGATANACAATCATCTAGTATAAATTGTAAGATTATTAAAAATAATCCAAGTTCTTTAACTATCTGATTGTAATTTAGGATATACGTGAAATGATTGTCAACTGTAGACTATATTAATTTTGAATCAATTCCCTCTCTCCCAACTGTAGCCCTACAAGGCAGCAACTCATATTCTCTAAATAAGTGTTAGGATATCTGGCGGTGCAATATGGGATTGCAGGTGGGTAAGCATGTTGGTGAATTCCACTAGTCGCAGAATAAGGACTTCAGAATACGGCGTGACAAATTTGGTGGAAGAATTCCTGGTTCACACAGTCAGGAATTTCATGCAAGTGCCTTCTGAGCTTTCCGCACAAAAAACAAAAGTATTTTCTCATAGCCATATTTAATCACAAAGCATCCACGAAACGTTATCAGAATAAACTATTTGGTAGCATATACTTTTTTCATTAATTTCATAATTTCTTGTGACCTAGCGGTTATAGTGCTTGATTGGAAGGCATATGCGCTGGGTTGATTTCCCGGTCAGGCAGGGAGATTTCAGGAACGGTGAATCCCGTTCTTGGGTAAAGGACCAGATGTTATGTCATCCCTCCACTTTCACAGTGCGAAAGGCAATGACAAACCACTCCAAATGTCATTCTGCCAAACCCATCTTGGGCGATCCGCGGCACGGCTGAGATCCAGACCCCCCTTCGGGCCGAGCACCTCTTCTGTCTCTTGCAGCATGACAAAACTCGAGACGAAAGGGAAGTTACTGCAGCTTGAACTTCAAAAGAGAAACGAGGCTGTAGCTGTTTTATCAGCAACGATGCTCCGTGATTGACTGCGCCCCTCTTCGCCCCGCCTCTACGCGTGCGTGCCCTCTCCCAAGGACGGGGCTCCAAGGCAAACGACGACTTTTGGTATACTCGCTCTTCTACTGTGTTGTACTGTGTGTTAGGCCCCGTTATAATGGACAGGGACACTAAAGAAAACACTGGTCTCTTAGAACACAGTAGGCTTCAAACTACTTGCGTCCAAAATCGGAGCTCATATTCTGGCTCATGCCGTGGGCGAGTGTGGAATCATGTCTAGTTCGTCCTCGACACATCGTGCTTTAGCGATCACCATCACCGAAGTCTCTGTGTGCTGTCCATGCAGAACAAGTAGATATCGTCACTTTCAGCCCCTAGTCGGGGCAAGGAGCTTCNCGAAGTCTCTGTGTGCTGTCCATGCAGAACAAGTAGATATCGTCACTTTCAGCCCCTAGTCGGGGCAAGGAGCTTCCGCTTTCTTAGTCATGTCATTTGCTCTTAATAACAAAATCCTACAATACCGTATTACACAGACTTCACTCCTAGATTAGACGTTGATCAAATATGCATCATATTTAATTATTATTACGCTATACTATTCGCTGGTTTACATGCAACTCAGTTCCTGATAAACTATGTTTTGAATTAAATATTTTAGAAAAACGTTTATAACTTCATTTCCTGAAAGCAGCCCTGGAAGTAAAGTGTTAGTCTATTACTGGTGCGTATCAAGAGTTATGTACACTTGCGGTACCCACATCACGATGTGAAGGTCAACTTTGGACTAGGAGAGATGGACAGGGGAAGAATTACTTGAAAAACTGGAAATTTTTTAAGAGCAAGTGATTAGGCACCATAATTAATACCTGCGAATATGGACTTGACTTTGTTCAAGAATACAAATTAACTTTAAAACCAAAGTATACTCTGGAATCCCGATTTCTTTTTTCTCTTTTATCACAGATAAGAAACTTTCGAAAATTGTGAAAATATTGCAATTTTAACCAACTTTAATATTTAATTAATTTGTGTCTATTCGTATGAATAACTGCCACCACCTTGAAATTTGTTGACAACCAAACATACTTTGCAATAAATTCCGAATAATTAAAAAAATCAGTTATTAAGTTTCTAAAAACCATTGTTCACCATGAGTCTTTACACCAAAAATAGTTATTGATAAAACGTTTTAATTAAATGACTTGCATATAAGGTTTGAGAAAATTGTTTTAAATAAAATTTTTTACTTCATTACTAAATTTCAAGATGGTAACGGTATCTACTGGCATAACAGTGGAACAATAAGAAAATGTAAATAACCTTTTTCAAATAATTTTCGAAATTGTTTGATTTTTAAAATTAATTAACATTTTCTATGTTTGTTAATTAATTTGTGTATGATAGTAGTCAAATAGAAATAATAAAAATAATATTTTTTTTTTTAGATTTTACGTTTTTTGACGTGAGAATGAATATGCAATCAAGGTTTTATACTACAGTCGTGATGGCAGATTACATTCGATTTGAAAGATAAAATACGCATGAATTCAAGATGGTCACAGGAAAATTGCTCCGGAAAGACAAGTCTTATTTTCGGGCATCGACAAACTAACTGTAAACGCTGATTCTTTAATGATTTGCACAAACACTATGAAAACAGGTGGGCTTATTCTTCATTATAAAGAACATAATTCTAGGTATAACGAAAAGTGTTCAAAGTGTCTTCAAATGAGGCTATAAAAATGAGAGTTCTATTGTTTGTTATTCTACAGCAGTGACAAAGTTGTGTAGTATTCTAGGTTCTGTCCCAAAAAAAAACTACAGTGACTTATTTAATTAATGTAAATAACTTTTTTTTTAGATAAAGCATTCGTAATACTGCTACAATAAAAACAGTTTTATGTTATAATATCTGACCAGTCATTAACTAGTTTGATCTCTCTCAACTTATAAAGAGTAGTTATTTCTGGATAAACCAGTAAATAATTACTTTAAATATAGCGAATGTAATACACTAACTCGATTCTATGAATTCTGTCACAATTAAAATACATATAAAATCCCTAACTGAGAAAACCACACAGGAATGCTCGAATACAGACCAAACTGCGCTCATAGATAGCAAAACAGGAGCAGAACAAGTAGGTAGGTGGGGCTTAACGTCTAGTCTACAGAGAGGGCATTAGAGGCGGAGCAAGATGCTCAGACATGCAGGAACTGGCAGGAATCGGCCATGGCCTATAACAAGGAACCATCCCAGCATTCTCCTAGAGTGATTTCGGGAAACTATGGAAAACCTAAATCAGGATTTCCGGACTTGGATTCGAAACCAGGTCCTACCGAATGCGAGTCCAAAGTTTCAACCACTGCGCCACCTCGATTGGTTGCTGTACAAGTGATTTAATTTTCACATACAGACAAGGTTGCAGTGTAAAATACAGGGTGATCAGTAAGTAGTGGGACTTCCGTGTTGGGCGATACATCGTTGAAACCGAAGTGGCATCGATTTGTTGAGTGTCCGAATAATGTCCTGTGTTATCGTGGACCACGTGTTGTTGATCTGAGTCCACAGTTCATCTTCATTTCGTGCAGGCCAAATGTGTACGGATGTTGGTGCCTGTAGCAACTTAAACTATGGCCCACGTTTAGAGGCTGTGTGACGCTTCACAACGGCAGAAGAAATCGTCCGATGGCCAAGCCACGTCACAGCCAAACTCTCAAACGGTGGTTATCGTTGGTGAGACAGAAAGGGGATTCGTGACTGAAGATTGCACTGTTATATTCTGCACCCAACGCAACTCGCTGCTAAGGGTAACCTTCGCAACGAACGGCTAGACAACAAACTTGCCTCAGCCAATCGGCGCGACACTGTCCGTGTTGATTTCGGGACGTGCAAACCACCCTGCACACTTCGCAAAATGTCGCTAGTCGTGGGATGTGGGTGTGCTACGACATGGCGTCTGATCAGATGATCTGAGCGCACTGACGATCGTCATCGAGTTCTAGTCCCACGATACACATTTCCTTCCTGGGACCACTGTCGCCAAATGTGAACGACGGTTTTGGCATCACGTTGCGTTTTTATCGCAATTTGGCACAAGGGCCAACGGGCAATACGGAGACTTACGGTGAAACCTCTCGTAAACTCATCCGTTTGAAGGGATTGCGGACGACGGAGCGGGTATTGAAGGCCTTGTTGGTTCTCCAGACACAGCAACAGCCAAAACACTCAATTTACGCGGCCGTGACATCCTGAATGACGGCTTCAAGTGCTGGTTCTCACGCGCGCCGTTCATGTGATTGGCTAAAAATGGTAAACAAATGCATAACAGTCATATGTACATCCGCTCTGTACGATGCGTGGTACCGTAGTTACGGTTTCATGGTGCAGCATTTTTTCTGTCAAGCAGTGTATTTTGTAACATCCAGTTATCATGTCTATATGCGAGGTAGCGTTAAGTCGTTAATCATTAAGCAAAACATTGGTAGTAGTAAAAAATAAATAATACACTGTACGCAACCTGAAAACAAATGACAGAGCCGGTACCGATTAATTAACTGCTGGTAAGTCTGTGACAAAGCAGAGAGTCGTTTATTTTCTTATTCGGCAACCATGGTTTTGACAGGAGTGGCCTCACACGTCAAGGTCGTGCAGAATGATTGACATTTACAATCAGATAAACGAGACACGACTGCGTATATCACGGCTCCCTAACAGTTATTTAATTGTTTATCCTTTGCCCATATAGTACAGTGCAATTAAGTTTTAACCCAAACATAAAGAAAAAGACACGACGAAACCTTCCTAGATGTGTTAGGTTACATCTCCTGAGCGTTTCAAAAAAGTCCCATAAAATACCGCGTAGAAGTTTTCGCCATTTTGAAAAATAAAGTGGCTATGTTGGATTTTCGCTTATTTTTGGGGAAAAATGTGTAACACTCAAACTATTAAACATTTTCAGTTTGTGTTTTTTTGACATGTTTATTATATAAGTGGCTTGCACACTGAGTACTAATGTGATATTTTTACTTACTTTTATTCCGTTTATGTGGCTTTAAAAAAAATATTTTTTTTTTTAGTTTTTTTTTTAAAATGTGAAGTTAAAATATTTGAGCGATTTAAATTAAAACGGCGTACAATATGGAAAAATGTTCCACATAAAACTTGTAGAGCGTTGAAAATCCTATTGGAATCATATAACATATTAGACCTTTACCATGGATTGAGTTTCACAGTGCAGCTTACTTGTAGGCGTGGCATGTCGAGTCGGTTGGCAGGGGCAGTACAGAACATAACATATATTACACACAAGTTTAATTAAAAATTTTAATTTAAAAATACAGGCAATAATTTTAGAATGAAAGACATGTAAAACGACATCATAAGGCAAAATTCAATTTTTTTGTAAGCTTACCTCATACAGGTCTTCGGATGTGGAATTGCACTAACATGTCAGCAGCCCACTGGCTGGAAGATGAAGCAGCTCCCCTGGTATGAAGTGGTTAAGTTTTTTAGTAACTTAATCTCCCCCTTCGTCTTCAACCACATCACGATTTTTGAAACCACGTAAAATACACTACGCCTAAAAAAAAATGTCGTAATTGATTTCAGTTTCAATTGTTTGTTAATTAAACTTCTGGGTAAATTAATAATCCTTCAATAATAGGGTGGGAAAAGTTTGGAATGTTTTATTTTACTGTATCACCCTTAAGACAATACACTGAAATTTAATACGACGTAGCTTTTAAGCACAGCAGTCTCGCTTTACACTAGTCGGGGACGCTGAGCGACACGTTGGTGTGTGCCTTTTTCGACGTAATCTGTATCTTCCTGCTCAGGTAGATACAAATATCCATCCATGTCATCGTCATCTTCTACGTCCATGTTGCTACAGCCATGTCCGGCGCAATACATACACATGGTAGAGGATTTTAAAGAACTTCTGCGACACTTACAACTCCTTTCGCAGTTGTTTCTGCGGCTACAGAAGACAAGCTGCAATAGGTCTTCTGGAGCAGCGTTCTTCGAACTTGGTATGGGGTGGATACATCCATTCACTATCTTCAATCTCCACTATAGTGGCTCCATATTAACGCCACACCATTCCTGGATCTTATGAAAGACTCGGAGCGAGTGCTCACGAGTAGCTGCGGATGTTGGAGGAAGAATAGCCAAGTTGAACAGTGCATGAACAGGCTGCTTGGCTATTGTCTTCACATAAAACTGGTGACGTAAGCTGTCTAAGTTTCCACTCCTTTTTTACCCATACTGCGAGAGAAAGAAAGCTTCATCAGCATCAGCCACACCGTCCGCTGATGCTTTGAGGATAGTTGAAAATTCACAACATTTCTCTGAGCTCCTTACCGCTGTGAACTTTTTTGAAAGGCATGATCTTGCCTTTTCGGTAAGTGGATTAAATTGTATCGCATTCTGTGAAGGTGTGCAAAGTTAGAAGAAATTCCTTCATTTCCCCAATTTTTTTCTTAAATATCTCCAATGTAGTGAGTCTTATCAGGATTAGTCTTCGCTCCTGGCATAATCATCTTCAAGAAGGTGTTCGGCGGAGCAAGGGCGACGAGAATAACAAGCAAATCTTAATCTTCACCGATCAAGACTGCTTCAAGCCCTTTTTCGCCCTGTGCAATAGTTGTTGACACAATTGGCACATCAGCATCTGCATGAGCCTGAAGTAACTGGCACACTGCACTCTGCAAATGATGGCTCACAAGGTCGCATTTTGTTGCTATTGTTTGAGAGATATTCGGTCTATCCAAGGGTGACATACACAGCATACCTTCCACCTGGAATCTAGAATTGCAGTACCTATGGTATCGACTTTCATCGGCCACGATATCATTCACACCTGTCAGTCGCAGTAGTACTTCTTGCGCCCATGCACAATCAGTTCCTCTTGCAATCGCAAACCTCCGTACAGAAGCGACTGTATTCAGGGTTTGAACTTCACTCCGTTCCTCTTTGTGTGGATTCCGGCACTTAGACGAGTCGATGCATCGGCGCCCACAAAAAACCAGTGCGTCTTAGAATTAAATGATACCCGTGGTGTTACACGTTGTTCAGGGATTTCAGGTACTATATTAAGTTTTTTTTTGGATTACGATTGTACCATTTGCGAATCTAAACATGCACTTCAACGATTGACTTTCCTTGAATAGCATTTTTAACTCAATCCTGCAGAATATCACTGCATTCTATTATGACTTTCTTTAACCCATGTTCAGTCAAAGTTACTGTTTTACAGCTTTTGTTTTTATAGGGTTGCAACAAACACTCCGTATTGCTACATGCAACTCCTACCAACACATTAAAACTTCTACAATAGCATGAACAAGTCACACTACAATATACCAATGTTTCGTACGTCTTTTTAAAACATATTAACATAGTAAACAAAATTCAGTACACACACATTGTTGACTGGTCTGCAGACATGTTGAGCTTCTGACTTGCACTGGCTTTCAACTAGACATGTGCTCCTCCCTCCTCCTTCGCCCTCCTTCCTTCGCTTCTCTCACCATCACTTTACACGACCCGCTCAGTTGCCTCTCCTCACTCTGTCTTCACGACTTGTGATATAATTTTCACGCCGTAAAACGTATCAAACTATATTGAGTGCTTATATAAAAATCATATGTGAAATTTTAATTATAAAGGTACATTCATTACTTCACTTTAGAAAAAGAGTGATATTTGTACCAAATGTATTTTTGCAACAGAGGGTTACAAAAAGAAGAGAAATAAAAAATTCACAAAGGTGTTAGAACGACTGGTAGAAAAAATCTCCTGAAGTTCAAACAAAATAATATTGAATCAATAAGGCGTCCACTGCGGCAAAACCTGAAGTGGGATTCCTTGGAACTTTTTCTGAATTGATAAGTGGAGTGCACTAAATATTTTACAAAAGTATTCACTTTGTTTTTTTTTTTAATGTTTAGTGGCGAGCCACCCCAATTATTATAGACGCGTGGTGTATCAATTAAAGTTCTGCGACCTATGTGCCACGCCTACAAATAAGCTGCTCTGTGAACCCAATACATGGTAAAGTTCTCATATGTTATATGATTCCGATAGGTTTTATAACCAACTACAACTATTATTTGGAACATTTTTCCGTAATGTAAGCCGTAATTTAAATGGAAAAAATATTTCAACTTACATTAAAAAAATAGAAAATATTTTTTTTCAACGCCACGCAAACAGAATAAAAGTGAGTAATAATTGTACATACTCAGTATGCAAGCTATTTCTATTGCAAACATGTTGAAAAACACACCAACTGAAAATGTTAAATAGTTTGAGTGCTACATATATTTTCCCCAAAAATAGAAAATTCAACATGACCGCTTTGTTTTTCAAAATGGCGGTAAACTCAATGCGGAATTTTTTGGGACTTTTTTTGGGACGCTTAGGAGATGTAACCTAACACACATGTGTAGGTTTAGTCTTGTTTTTTTTAATGTTTGAGTTTGAGTCTAATTTTGCCTAAATGCACTGTAGTAATAAGTCAATTCGTACGTTCAGATACTTTGAGAATTAGTAGACGTCGTCTTGTGCGCTGATTACCATAGGCTATCCACGGCAAAGTGAGCACTTTTAAAAGCCCTCCCATTTGAAATATTAGTCAATAAATATATTTTATTTTAGCCTTAGACGTTAACTTCCGCACGGAGAAAAATACTTTGCAGAGTAGTCACCCCGCCAAATAATTTTGTAGATACTACCAAACAATTTATTACTGACCACGAAAGTTTAGTGGTGACAAGTAAATAATTTAGTGGTTACCACTAAATTAATTTGGTAGGGTGAATACTAACAAAACATTTTGTGGTTGCAACAAAATATTTTTTTCAGCGAGAGTGCGGTGGAATATACACGCTGTGTTTATTACTTGCATGGTAATACATATTTAAAATGGCGTTTAAAAGATAAAATATGGCTGAAAGGAAAAAGTAACTAGGGTTTCAAAACTGCTCACTTTACCGTAAACAGCTTATACTATGGTGTGGCAAGCATAACTTAACTGTACTGATACTATGAGGAGAATTGGAAGTTTCCTGCTACATTCAACATTCATATAATTCAACAGTGAATAACTATTATTTATTCTTTCATCCTAGCGAGTTAGCCTCACAATATTTTTACTGTATGGCAAGGCAAAATGAAATAACGATGTCTCCATTTCCTTTATTCGTAGAGATTAATGAAACAGTTCTCAAAACAGCAATGAATTGGTAAGACCAGAATTTGCCATGATGGGGATGGAAATCTACCCGCTCTGCAATCTGTCGGAACCTAACCCATGACCTTACGAATACCAGACAGTGGGCTTGTTACAAACTCGTACCGATTATTGCGATATGCGTCAAGTGGAAGCGAAACACGTATCGCATGTAGTGAATACAAACATATCTGCAGTGTGTGATTCATTATGTTTCTGTGGAGTTTCTGCTATAACAAAGATTTATGGCGTCAAAAATTAGGAAATCTAAGGATCATAACATTGCTGGTAATAAAATGGCAAAATTTGAACTGCTCGTAATAATCTATATTTTTTATTCCGCTTTTAAGAATTTAATTGAGTTTTAAGATTTAAAAAAAATTTTTTACATGGATATCGATCTTGCGGTTTATGTGAAATCTAAAATAATTTCATTATGTCTTAGTGGTGACACTGACAAAACCATAACAATAACATTTTTCCAAAAAAAATACTCCATTTACATTTCCCCATTTTCCTTACCGAAATTGTATTCATACACACTTGCGTAAGTCTTCGCCAAACAAAGATATTTGCATTTGCAAGATATAATTTTACGACTCACGCAAATGTGACGTAGAAAATACCACGATTTCTGTGTACCGCTTCTAAATATTCCGAAAGAAATATTTGCAGTACAATAATGAAACACGATGCGTTCATACTCAGCTCGCTTCCGAATGCAGTACACAAAGGAGAAATTTACTTCTCTAAGAATCGAATCTTGCTATGTGCTATACAATTCGTGACCAGCCTACAGGCATGCTATCATATAATAAAATATAATTACAATAGTAGCCATTTTATTAATGATTTCTTGTAATATTTAACGCCAGAGCCGAAGTTCATTGGAATATCTTTCGATTAGCGAAATGTTATATATAACGTAGGGCCTTGTTCGCTCTCCTGCGACGTGAAGTATCGCCTACGTAACGGCTGTGTATTTATGCGATGGCAATTAGCGTGGCCGGCCCTCCAGGGCACCTCGCGATGGATGACTGCGTCGCCGGTTTAACGTCCGCGGGACCGTCTCTTCAAACGACCGTGATTTATAGCGACGGAAATTCTTGCGAGCGCCCCACAATCCTGATGTAGGTCCTCTCTTCTTCGCCGCTTCGGTAAGCAGAGTCGATGGACAAAGGAAAATAAGGATAAAATCGGGGTGTGGCCGTGTCAGGGAGACGCTAGTGGGTTTTACGTGGAAACATCTGCGATATCGGGTAATTTTTTTCTTTGGGATACGGGAATAAAATTTAAGAAACGAAATGGATATTTAGCTTTTGTGGCTTAAATCGACTTATCTAGAAGAGATCCTTCGCATGGCACCAAAATCAGTGTGCTATCACATGAGTCGCGAGATATAGTTACTTTAGTCTATTCGCGGTTTCTTCACATTTTTGAAATCAAATCTTTGAATAATCACCTCACATATGGCGTAATTGGTTAATTCCTAAATATGCCATGTTTTACAAGCGTTTTNTCAAATCTTTGAATAATCACCTCACATATGGCGTAATTGGTTAATTCCTAAATATGCCATGTTTTACAAGCGTTTTCTACTTGTGTTAACATGACAACCTTTATTTTTAATTAAATTGAACTTCTACTTACATTTTAACAATACATTATAATATTTCATTTATAATTAATATGAATGAACACAGGGAGAAAAAAGGTTTGTTGGTAATGCATGCACTGAGTGCGCACGAATGTGGTGCGCAGTTCCACTGGTGTAATTTTCTAGACCCGGTTAAGATTTGTTTGCATGAGGCGGAGGAATATCCTGGAAGTAGAACTTCTAGCAGGACTTCAGAAAAGTTGGAAGTAACCGTGAATGGACTATATATAAGGAAATTTTCGCCCGTTTCTAAAAGTCATGCTCGCATTGTAGTTATATACCGGATCGAACGAGGCCACGTTTATTTCAGTCGTGTTTTTAGTCACGAAGTTATGGTGTCGGAANTGTAGTTATATACCGGATCGAACGAGGCCACGTTTATTTCAGTCGTGTTTTTAGTCACGAAGTTATGGTGTCGGAATGGATCACAATGAAAACCTTGCATCGGCGTTTCCGTATTGGTACTCCATGTGTCGGCCTGATTTTATAGACGTATTCACATAAAAAGGAGACAGGTTTAAAGAACATGATTCCTCCTCTGACCCGCCCGTGTCCCTGGCCGAATAAGGGAGAGTTGTGCAGTTTTTGGAATGCGCTAGGCCGCTGGCCTTGCAAGTATGAGATTTGCGTACCTAGCTTCATATCACTGCACATTTGCTGCTTCAAAGAAAAGTCTTGCTAATTGNAATAAGGGAGAGTTGTGCAGTTTTTGGAATGCGCTAGGCCGCTGGCCTTGCAAGTATGAGATTTGCGTACCTAGCTTCATATCACTGCACATTTGCTGCTTCAAAGAAGAGTCTTGCTAATTGCAGTCAGAATTGTTAGAATAAATAAAATTTCAGCGAGTGTGGGGAGAAGACAGATACTGAATGATAAAGATCAATAAATATACCGGTTCAGTAAGGGAACATACAATGCTGTGATCAATGAGACGGTACAGTTGGACCAGGAGATTCTGGACTCGAATCTCTGACATGCATGATTATGTGTTACGTTATCAGATGCAATATTAGTTTGTAACCCTCCCTTCCTCCTCACAAATTAGTCTTCCTGCATAAAAGCCATTGCATCAGTTAAGTCCAGTACAGGAAGAACACTACCATTCCCTATTTTTTTTAACACACGCGTTTTCTTACAGAACTTGGTTGGTAACTGCTTACTGGCTAGAGTTTTCTATACCATAAAACAAATCTCTACAATGAAATACCTATATCGCAAATAATGTTTCATTCTGGAAGGTTGGTATTAAGAAACTGCTCCAGCGTCCGCCTGTAACCCGAATGGAAAATCACCTAGGCATTGCGACCACCAGTTGTGGACTGCCGGGATCGAAACCACGACCTGACAAAAGCCAAGTAGGAATGCTACAGAACTGCAAAGCATTCTTCGTCGTCCCTTCTCACACATGATAGTACACCTCGATCAAGGCCTGCTGTTACACTATTTTGCATAGCAAAAATTTTCTACTGGATGCTCGCCGTCAATTGAGCATTTTTGAAAGCTCTGCTTTGCATTTACTTTCCTGGCCATTTTGTATTCTACCACCATGTGTAAAAATGACATTGCCGTCGACCTGATCACTTTATTCATACGCCAATCGAGTGAAATTATGAAAATTCTAAAAAGGAATACATGTTACTTATATAGCCGATTCTTACTCTTACGTCCGTAAAACAAATAGAAACTAAAGGTAACATAGACTTACTTCCCAAATTTTACGAAGGCTCTTTAAATATGACACTAAGACGTGGCACTACTTTTCCTGTATCGCTGCCAACTTCATTAGCAACACGTCACTAAGCGTGCCCATTGAAACAAATGCAATTTTAAGCAGAAAAATTTCAGAGGTAGATTTTAGAAGTGATTAATTAACCACGGAGAGCCTATAGTTCCGATTACGTTGGGATTCACATGATATGTTGTCTGCAGACGACGAGGGAACCTTCCTACCTTCCCACCAGGTGCGAACACAAATCGCTTGGTAAAACACGCCTGACTGGTTCTGCATGTTCGCTGTTCGAGAGGGATTCACGAGGTATTTCCAAACCATAAACCATATATATTGTTTCTGAAGTTTAACGGCAATGATGTGGTGAAACTGAATTAGAATTTTGATTGGATCTCAATCGCCTACAATGACTACGAAAAAAGTAACCAAAACGAACAACACAAAATATGAGCAAGAAACACACATGCAATAAAAAAGTGATAATACAAATAATCACATATTTTTTACAAGAGGCAACGATCCAGTTAGATAACGAGCGACGCAGAAACAACGAGGACAGCACAACTATGGCAATACGAAAACAGCAAAACCACAAGGGAAACACACACTGCAGTAAGTCAAAACTAATAGACATATAAAAGGATGAAAAAATTATAATGATCCAGTCTGACAATGAACGAAACAAAAAACAACAAAGACAGCATAAATGTGGGAAGACAACATCAGCAAAATTTATTTGTGTTCTTCGATTTTTTGGTTACTTTTTTCCGTAGTATTGTGGGCAAAGGGGATCCAATCAAAATTAGAATTAATTTTCACAGATAAATACCCAGACACGAAATGACTTAGCGGTGTCTTTAACGTGAGCGCAGCCATTCTCTGATTGGCTGCGCGAGGCACTGGGAACTGGCCTTGTGTCTAATTAGCTACCGCGCACTGCAAAATGTGCTCTACTCACTGGGTTGCCGGCTTGCAAGTAAGTTACCAGGCGTTGACTGGCGAACGGCGTTACGAAATGTTGTTGGCAAGTGTNACTGGGTTGCCGGCTTGCAAGTAAGTTACCAGGCGTTGACTGGCGAACGGCGTTACGAAATGTTGTTGGCAAGTGTCGCCATTTTTCTTGCGTGTGCGGCTGAAGTTCGTGAACTCTGTATAGCTATTTGAGTTGTGTCCAAACCCTAATGTGAGATTAGTGTTGTGTGCAATCATACGAAGTACCCGCTTTTTTAAACACAAATATTTCATGAGTATTTATATTTAACTACAGTAAATAACCTTTATGACTCCTTCGCAACCGATTTTTCATTTTAGTACCGGGTCAATCGTAGGCCTTTTATAATAGGTACAAAAAATAATCGCATTATAATAAAAAATGATAGTTGCAGGTGTGTACTTAGCGTATTAAAACATGCCTTACATACAGATAATCGCACAGAAATTCACTGCCTCTAATCTAAGTATACGGTTGGTGTTTCTGTTACACAGATATTTTCAAATCAAATTCACTGAAGATCAGGAGTTTAAAACAACATGAAGGTATTGTACTATTCAGAAATTAATAAAAACAACGATGTCTACATACACCACACAGCAAATTTTGGTAGATATGGACAAAATACGTTAAAATTATTATTTGTTAAGCGATTATAAATGCTTCGCCAGATATCTTAGACGTGATCTCACAGATCTAAGCGATTTTTATCCTTGATGAGCAAGTAAGCGTAAAGTTTATTTTCAAAAATTTCTCATTTATTAAAAATTAAAAGACAAATTTTAAGCTCCTGGCGAAATAATACTACACGTACGTACCATTTTAACATTATTATTTTTTAGCCGTTATTTTCTAGATTAACGAATTCATTCGAGATATTTTAGACGCTCAATTTTCGACCATTGTTTGGAAACGATGGGGAGATTTTGTGAGGAGAAAGGAAATTAATTACCATATTTGTTTGCAATAGTTTTTCATAACCCACATATTTGCATTCGTTAGTATATGATTTATCTATGAATATATGTTTGCGGTTTGCCCAGATTCCCTCGTTGGAGACACTGTCAAAATTATTTTCTGAAGGAAAATTAGCTGAAGAAATTTTTCTGTCGGGAGGTAAATTGCGTATTTATTTGTGCACAAAAACTCTATTTTTTAAATCTATTTTAGCTTTTCGTTTTTGGTGCTAAGCCACATTTTATTTTTAGCGCGTTTTTACAAAGCAGAGCAGTATTCATTCCGGCTGCCAGAATCAGTTTATGGCACTGTTTATTTTTACAAATAGTTTACCGCTACCTCGATGAGCACTTAAGCTGTCAAGCGAGAAAAAGTGAAATATATTAACTGAAAAAGACCTTGCCTGGATTGAAAATTTTTTAATACACGTTAAGGTTAAACATTACGGGTTCACTTCTTCTCACCACACAAGTTATCATTTATACACGCTAGGACGCTAAATAATATACGTCGGTATTTGCTATTTTGCCAATAAAAGGTAAATAAGGCTTCTTCTATCGCCAGACACATTTTCTAAACTAAAAATACCATTTCTCCGGTTATACGTAGTGTACTGTACATCCGTGTGTATACGTGACTATGAAAACTTGTTTTAGGTAAATAACACACTCATTAACAAATATGTCGTTCATTTCCCGGAAAGCACGGCTGTGTGACATTTCACTTAAGGCGGTTGCCATCCTCGAGGTAGTTGGTACGTTTGAGCGGAGGTAGTTGGTACGTTTGAGCGGTGGTGCTAGGAAGCGGTAGGAATGACAGGCACTCTCATCAAGTGTCCCATCTCCTTCATGCGCCATTAGTGATCTGGCGTACACGCATTTTGTCGTGTTGCGCCCAACTATGAAACTTTAACTGGTGGCCTATTCAATTGGCGGAAGTGTGAGGTAAAGTTAACTGCATTCATCCTCCCACTCCATCCACCCACCTTCAAGAACTATACAGGTTAGGGCTGAATTTGACAGATGAATTTCGTGAAGTGATACGTTATTCAAAATCAATTGGGAAATATATGGGGCACTCTATATCTAAACTGAATATTAAGGGATATACAAGCCCTTGAAAATTGAGAATTTAGAAATGAATTTCTCCAAAATATTGGAAACGAAGTGAAATTAAACTACAACTCTCCAAACATCGTTTTGTGTTATCGGGATTTTCAAACTTAAAACTATTTCTCATCAATAACTTCCTTCGTAGCGAAACTAACAGGGGTGGCCACTCTCTTTTTGTAGGCAAATTTTTTACCATCATAAATTGTGAACGTGAGATGCTGGTTTATTGAGCAGTATCACCTAATTAAACAAAAATATAACTCTTTTTGCAACTGCCCAGGACTCGCCGTTTTCATGTAAAACGCACACAAAGGTTTGTCTGCAGCGATACAGTGCCTAGCACTTATAGAACATCTCCTGCATACGTGTATTGTATAGTGATGAGTCCACTGCATGGACAATCGTGGAGAAAAATGTCAACGCCTGCCGTAAAAAGCAAATACCATACATTAATAAGCTTATAGTACTGAAGCTACCTGTTTGTTTCTGGCAACAGTCACACTGCTACTAAAGCCTCATTGGGTGTCATGCAGCCATGCATGACGGAGGGACATGTTTGCCTCTGGTGGCACATTTGTGTAAGGAACCCCCATTAAATGCAAATACGATACATGTCGGGCTAGGTCGATACTGCGTGGCAACCTTCGTTATACACGCGCGATTCGTTCATGGTGGTAATTTTTTTGCAAATGAGTATATGTACACATATTTAACCAAACTGCCTACGTCTGTCACTCACGCATCCAGTTCAATAGTCCCGCCCGTCAGTTTCACTCTCCACTGTACCGATGTTTGAAATATTCACAAATGATGCTTAGGACGAACAAGGCTACATACTCTTAACTAGGAGGTCCACCGCGCTTATATAGACCCACTGGCCCGATCCAGAAGGTTCCCCGCACCACGAATGGTGCTGAGAGAGGCGAGGGCGATGAACAGAACATTCCTGTAGCAATAACCCCAGACATTCTATCCACTCAAGGACAGAAGCGGCACGAGTCCCAATATGTATTTTGCGGCACGCGCGGTGGCACCCCTTTGTAAATCTCCTCTGGTTACCAGTGGTGTGGTGCCCTTGACACTCTATCTTTCGCACGCTCGAGCGGGACGGGACAAGGGAAGCGATGCAGACCGGCAACGTGTTACAGTATTTCACACACGCGGAAACTCACACCAGGTGTTTTGCAGCGGGTGCATTAATTATAGTATACGTTTAATAGCCTAAAAGCCAGAAGCGGTCAATAAATGGCACAGAAAATAATAAATACATGCGCTTCGCGGCAAATGCTCTTCTTTTACTCGAGCACTCCCCAGCTCCCACTGAAAGTATTTCGCAGGTTGCGATTCAGTAATTATCTTTCGCGGCCTGTGTGGTAGTCGGATTCTGCTTTTGTGTTGTGCAATTCAGCCGTCAAGATTTATCGTCTTCAGCCACTATACTACCTACTCTATTTCCTCTCACTCTTCATCATGTGTATCAGCCCGGCCTTCCACGGGCACACGCCCCAGTCCTTTGTTTCGTTACCGTGCAGTCACAGCGCGCCCGCCTCTGAGGAACCGGGTCTCGCGCGAAGTCCACCAGTTAACGCCGAATCATCGTTACCTTCAGTCGCGAAATTCTCCGTCATCAGCGTGATGCATAGGCGTCCGGCAAATGCCAGCGAAGAGTCCCTCTCCGGAGTCAGGCAGCTCAACACTCCTCATACATCACACTTCTTTTTTAGAAGCACCTTTCCTTTTTTATTTACCGCAGCGGCAATATCACGCAGTTAGAGCAGCTGTGGGATTCTCCGCAGTAAGTTGGAAGCAGAGACGCTGAAATTTTAGAATGATATACGAGAGTTTTCACTTTCGGGATCCTCACGACCGAGTGTTTTATTTTATTTTTTTCTTATCTCTGTTTTGGGCACCTACCGGAGTTTTCCTTACACGGATGCGATAGCGAGGGAAATTCATATTGTTGTCTATCATTCCTACTGCTTCCCTCGTTCATAATTTGCAACTGTGAATGCGCGCCGCAGTAAAAAATAAATCAATTACGAAATAAAGAACTCCAGGTGGGACGACGGAACGCGGCGTTGCCAACCGCACTAAGTTTTTTTTTTCTTTTAGAACCGCGCCTCGTTGCCGAAATCGTTTCTGGATGTAGCCTAGGCTAGTGGCGGACGCGGCGTGCATGCTAATCAGCGACTCCTAATCTCTCACGGCCATTAGAATGATACATTGTGATTCCGCACGTGTGGAGCGGCCGGCGGACCAGTAGGCTCGCCCGGCCGCACAGTCACGTGGCTGCGGAACATGCCTCGCGGGTAGTGCGTCGTTGGCATTCTGTGGCGTTACCAGCTCTATACGCTGTTCACGGTTAAGTGAGCACTATCGAAAGCCCTGCTTAACATCTACTTGTATATTCACACTGTATATTCTTCTACCATATGTAAAATCAACACTGTCACAGGTTTGATCACTTTATTCATGCGTCGGTCAAGTGAAACTGTGAAATTATTATAAAAGTTAATATTTTACATATCTGCTAATTCCTACACTTTTGTGCATTAAAAAAACTAGAAATCAAGCTAAATAATTTTTATATTCACACATTTTTACCTTGCACTTTTAGTTAAACGTTTACATTTTGAACTACTTTCCCTTCGTCGTTACCAACTTTGCTGGGTGCATGCCTGCTAGTATGCCCGTAAAAATATATGCTGGCAGGGGCAGTGACATTCTCCAAAGGTTGATTTAAAAAGTGCTCAATTAACTGCGGACGCCCTATAACACTAAAGGGTGGGCTCACGAGGAAGGGGCTCACTTCAAAATTTACTCGACTGAGTTCAAAGTGTGAATACATAAATGGTTAATTACAAGGTATTACTTGTGTTGAATTGGCAAAATATTTATGCAGTCATGTTCATTTGCACTTACTAGGTTGTAATAAATAGTGGTGTTGTTCTTTTACATTTGTTTGTTACTCATTGGCTTAATTTGATTTTGAACGTTTCACTATATTTTAAGTAACTGAAAAAGTATTTTAACTTGTAAAGTTAAGTAAAAGTAACCCAACCAAACTTAACCGAACCTGATTGTTCCCAAAATAGTTAGTTAAAAACTAATAGAACGTTTGGCATATATGTGTATTGTATTTACATGTTATTATTATTATGTGTGTTGTCCCAAGTCGTCTATATATTATTATTTAGACATACGTCAAGAATGCACAAGAAATTATCTTCCCTTTAGCAATAAAATGTTATGCAGAGTGATCACAATTTTACACCTCCCGCCACCTTTGTTGGCAGGTATCCGCTGTTGAAGGGACAGTAACATTCCGAGAATTCGAGCAACGGCATAAACACTTAGTATACCCATAAACTAAAACATCAGTCCTTAGTTCAATAGTCATTTTAACTCGAAATTATAGTATTATTACGCAGTAGTAATAGTGAACTTGGCTCACTCGCCGCACGCTAACTAAGCTGGCAGCCACTGTACTAGTTTGAGATTTCAATTTCTACCGCTTATTATTTTTATATAAGATTTAGATAATTTATGAGCTATATATTTACAATTTTGATTTTGCACTGGAAGTAAAGTTGTGGGAGAAGTTTTTACGGAAATGTGCAGTTCATATACGGAAACGTGCTCCGTAAAACTTTTATTCGTGTTGAAATCTCGCTCCAGAATCAAAAGTTGTAACTTTTTTACTTTCATTTCTATATAAGAAATTACTGGCATAACAGAAAGTAAATACTTTTCCATAATATTTTTTTTTATCTTACTGGAAGTACAGCAAAATAAGGCTATTGGCAAATTTACGGGGAGGTTCTGTAAATTCACGGAAAGTTCTGTGATATTTACGGAAAGTCCGTTACTGAAAAGTAACGCGTCCCAAAATTTTATGGAGAGTTCTGGAAAACGTTCTTCCAGCACTTTTCCGTAAAATTACGGAGTAGATTGTAACAGTGTAACTTTATAATCTCCCATTTAGTATCGAAGGCATACAACTTGAGGGGACTCCCTAGTTGTCATAAAGGTAATATTTCTAAGGGGTTCCTCCTATGTGTCTCATGACAAAGGATTTGTATAATGCAATAAAAACAGCTTGACATACCTTTCTAAAGGCACGTGGTCGGCTGGAACCACATCTGACTTCACAATAAGAGAAAAATAAAAACACCGTCGTCTCTCCAACAAAAGCTATACAGCCTTTATGTGAGAAACATCGCATCTCATGGCGTGTTTCCATCACCTTCCCTGCGCATGTATACTATACTATGCAGTATTTAAATTTGAATCTTTTATCGGGACAGAAATGAAAGTCGATATTTTGTCGCCAATTCTTAAATTTGGTTATTGAAACATAAATGTGGTCGTTGAGATGTGTCACAATCGGCAAACATTCGCTGTAAGTAGCGCTCTGTTTACGATGTTTTGAACTCTGGCGGCAATTCTGTATCTTTTCTGAACAGATTGCTGTATTAAAACCGCTTCAAATTTCGAGCAAACAAAACATACGTGAAACTTGTTTATGATATTGTTCATCGCCATCGCAATACTTCCTTACGGCCGGACGTGACTTTGAGGCGTTTTAAAGTTGTATTATGCTGAGCCCTTTAACAAGAGTAGAGCTTTTTTTCCTGGTCAGATGGCATGTAAGCTAAACGAACAATCAGCCGAACGAGCGTATCTCAATATCTGGAGGCCGTGTCAGGTTTCAACCTTACGGGGGAACAGTTGCCGGGCACGAAATATCGTGCGCCCTGGAGAGATATTAACACGTATTTTTGGGGATTTTTGTTCTGATTGTGGCGTGAGGTAAGATGGTAATTTTCCGTTCTCAAGTTGTTCACCTTCGTACGAGTTTTTCAGAAACTGTTGTTAGTTTACATCTTCTGGTAGTTAAAATACCACCAGTAATTTTTTTTTTTTTACTCATTTGCATTAGAAAGCTGTAATTACGACCAAAGTTTTCTCACAGTAGTGCGATAATAATTCAGAAACAGTTTTCAAATATTATCAGAATAGTCTGTCAAAAAAATTAATGGCTCAAGAGTTTACACAAGCGCTCGCACACACACACACAAACATTTATTTTTGCGTACATATAACTTATCAAGGATTAGAAACCAAACTCATAAGTTCAGAAACAATAGAATATGTATTTAATTATTTCAATGAACACACTATCCTTTTGCGTTCTTTTGAGGGGGATATAATTTTAATGACCACATTAAAAGTCAGTTCTACAGAAAATTTCACAGAGAGATAGGTGGACTGAAACCTATTCCGCTGTCCCTCTATTACCCTCCTGGCAAATATATGCGCTAACTTAATCTTACTTTTGTGAGATATGAATTGAGATGTATCTTCTCGTATAATACGGGATGTACTAAACCCAACGGAAAATCACGTCACAAAACTTTCTACAGAAGATTTTTTATTAAATATAAAGTAAAGTACAACGAAGTAAAGTTAGTACTCGCACAATCGTAAGCGTCACGTTAGACAATCAACATACCAATTAATTACTATATTCCAGAGACCGAAATAAACGAGAGTTCATCAAAATAGCAGACCGTAGACAGCTAATATTTTATCTTGAACCCTTGATCCTGGATCTCTTTTTGTTTGTCGCTTCGGGTAACCGCTATGTAGGAGTTAAGTTTTCAAGTGCTGCAACTCGGAACAACTTCACAACACTACTAGGGAAGGAAAACGTCGAAACTCCTGTGTGATGACGAGACCCTCGCACGTTTCGCTTTCTCAAGGTAACGCACACCGCCTCTCCCTCAAATTTGAATAGTCGTGTCGTTTGAATGTTTATTCCTGCCATTACGTAATACACGTCGAGGTGTTACGTTCGTGTGCTTTCCCCTTTGCTGAAACTACCAACGCTTATGATTACTTTCTTTGTGTCAGGACTTTACGTAAGTTATAGGATCATCAAGTGTGTTTATTTAGGTGATATATCATTCACGTGGTAGATATTTCGGCTATTCGTTTTAAGAAACTAATAAAAGCAGCAATGTTAAAACTTAAACGATGTATTTATCAAGCTCGCTGTCACGCAGGATGATGCCGATTGGGTGAGTGATAGTTAACAAATTCCGAACAGTAAAGATAGTGACGGAGGTAGTGTATTTCAGAGCGTGTCAACGCTATTTATTTATTGCAAAGGATGGGGAGTCGGGAGGGTGTATTTTCAGGAATTGCACCAACATTCNTTATTACGCAGTAGTAATAGTGAACTTGGCTCACTCGCCGCACGCTAACTAAGCTGGCAGCCACTGTACTAGTTTGAGATTTCAATTTCTACCGCTTATTATTTTTATATAAGATTTAGATAATTTATGAGCTATATATTTACAATTTTGATNAGATTTCAATTTCTACCGCTTATTATTTTTATATAAGATTTAGATAATTTATGAGCTATATATTTACAATTTTGATTTTGCACTGGAAGTAAAGTTGTGGGAGAAGTTTTTACGGAAATGTGCAGTTCATATACGGAAACGTGCTCCGTAAAACTTTTATTCGTGTTGAAATCTCGCTCCAGAATCAAAANCGGAAATGTGCAGTTCATATACGGAAACGTGCTCCGTAAAACTTTTATTCGTGTTGAAATCTCGCTCCAGAATCAAAAGTTGTAACTTTTTTACTTTCATTTCTATATAAGAAATTACTGGCATAACAGAAAGTAAATACTTTTCCATAATAATTTTTTTTATCTTACTGGAAGTACAGCAAAATAAGGCTATTGGCAAATTTACGGGGAGGTTCTTTAAATTCACGGAAAGTTCTGTGATATTTACGGAAAGTCCGTTACTGAAAAGTAACGCGTCCCAAAATTTTATGGAGAGTTCTGGAAAACGTTCTTCCAGCACTTTTCCGTAAAATTACGGAGTAGATTGTAACAGTGTAACTTTATAATCTCCCATTTAGTATCGAAGGCATACAACTTGAGGGGACTCCCTAGTTGTCATAAAGGTAATATTTCTAAGGGGTTCCTCCTATGTGTCTCATGACAAAGGATTTGTATAATGCAATAAAAACAGCTTGACATACCTTTCTAAAGGCACGTGGTCGGCTGGAACCACATCTGACTTCACAATAAGAGAAAAATAAAAACACCGTCGTCTCTCCAACAAAAGCTATACAGCCTTAATGTGAGAAACATCGCATCTCATGGCGTGTTTCCATCACCTTCCCTGCGCATGTTTACTATACTATGAAGTATTTCAATGTGAGTCTTTTACCGGGACAGAAATGAAAGTCGATATTTTGTCGCCGATTCATAAATTTGGTTATTGAAACATAAATGTGGTCGTTGAAATGTGTCACAATCGGCAAACAATCGCTGTAAGTAGCGCTCTTTTTACGATGTTTTGAACTCTGGCGGCAATTCTGTATCTTTTCTGAACAGATTGCTGTATTAAAACCGCTTCAAATTTCGAGGGAACAAAACATATGTGAAACTTGTTTATGATATTGTTCATCGCCATCGCAATACTTCCTTACGGCCGCACATGACAATGAGGCGTTTTAAATGCGTATTAAGGCGAGACCTGTAATAAGAGTAGAGCTTTTTTTCCTAGTCAGATGGTATGTAAGCTAAACGAACAATCAGCCGAACGAGCGTATCTCAATATCTGGAGGCCGTGTCAGGTTTCAACCTTACGGGGGAACAGTTGCCGGGCACGAAATATCGTGCGCCCTGGAGAGATATTAACACGTATTTTTGGGGATTTTTGTTCTGATTGTGGCGTGAGGTAAGATGGTAATTTTCCGTTCTCAAGTTGTTCACCTTCGTACGAGTTTTTCAGAAACTCTTGTTAGTTTACATCTTCTGGTAGTTAAAATACCAACAACCATTTTTTTTTTACAGATTTGCATTAGAAAGCTGTAATTACGACCAAAGTTTTCTCACAGTAGTGCGATAATAATTCAGAAACAGTTTTTAAATATTATCAGAATAGTCTGTCAAAAAAATTAATGGCTCAAGAGTTTACACAAGCGCTCGCACAGACACAAACATTTATTTTTGTGTACATACAACTTATCTAGAATTAGAAACCAAACTCATAAGTTCAGAAACAATAGAAGAGGTATTTCATTATTTCAATGAACACTGTATCCTTTTGCGTTCTTTTGAGGGGGATATAATTTTAATGATCACAGTAAAAGTCAGTTCTACAGAAAATTTCACAGAGAGATAGGTGGACTGAAACCTATTCCGCGGTCCCTCTATTACCCCCCCTGGCAAATATATGCGCTAACTTAATCTTACTTTTGTGAGATATGAATTGAGATGTATCTTCTCGTATAATACGGGATGTACTAAACCCAACGGAAAATCACGTCACAAAACTTTCTACAGAAGATTTTTTATTAAATATAAAGTAAAGTACAACGAAGTAAAGTTAGTACTCGCACAATCGTAAGCGTCACGTTAGACAATCAACATACCAATTAATTACTATATTCCAGAGACCGAAATAAACGAGAGTTCATCAAAATAGCAGACCGTAGACAGCTAATATTTTATCTTGAACCCTTGATCCTGGATCTCTTTTTGTTTGTCGCTTCGGGTAACCGCTATGTAGGAGTTAAGTTTTCAAGTGCTGCAACTCGGAACAACTTCACAACACTACTAGGGAAGGAAAACGTCGAAACTCCTGTGTGATGACGAGACCCTCGCACGTTTCGCTTTCTCAAGGTAACGCACACCGCCTCTCCCTCAAATTTGAATAGTCGTGTCGTTTGAATGTTTATTCCTGCCATTACGTAATACACGTCGAGGTGTTACGTTCGTGTGCTTTCCCCTTTGCTGAAACTACCAACGCTTATGATTACTTTCTTTGTGTCAGGACTTTATGTAAGTTATAGGATCATCAAGTGTGTTTATTTAGGTGATATATCATTCACGTGGTAGATATTTCTGCTATTCGTTTTAAGAAATTAATAAAAGCAGCAATGTTAAAACTTAAACGATGTATTTATCAAGCTCGCTGTCACGCAGGATGATGCCGACTGGGTGAGTGATAGTTAACAAATTCCCAACAGTAAAAATAGTGACGGAGGTAGTGTATTTCAGCGCGTGTCAACGCTATTTATTTATTGCAAAGGATGGGGAGTCGGGAGGGTGTATTTTCAGGAATTGCACCAACATTCGCCTAGAATT
>NQII01000724.1:644561-682864 GCA_002778355.1 Clitarchus hookeri
GGTAATACCCTCACCCCCTCCCTTAAGCGTGTTTTAAAACTCCAGTGTACTTGTGACGGCGGCTGCTGCGACTGGGGACGTAGCTGGAGCCAGATTACCACTTGACAATCGCAATTTAAGAATGCCACCAATAAGGACGTGTTTTGCGTGTTTGTGGCCGTTGTTTCGGCCAGTATAATTCTGGTTTGTAGTTTACCCTATCCCGATCCGTAAAAATAAATCTCAACCTCAGTTATTTTTATGTACAGTGCAATACGCCATAGAGAAAATAAATATATTTTCGTAATACCACTTTATAAACCACGAATACAATAATATATCGGGGTATGGCTGTATGTTTTTTTTTACGCGAACAAGTCTGCGCTAGCTAGCAATACGAAAGTAACAAATGGATACTTTTCTTTCGTGGCTTAAATCGACAGATCTAGACGAAATATTTTGTTTGGCACCAAAATCATCGCGCTAGCACGTCGGAGTCACGATATATATTGCCTGGAGATTTTCACCCACGCCATTGCCGCCAGTCGCCGACGGGAACCCATCAGTACCTCTCGCATGTGCATCGCCCACTCAACGTTATGCTCGCATCGTAGTCGTATATCAAATCGAACGAGATCACATTTATTTCAATCGTGTTATTAGTCACGATGTTATAATGGCTCACCCTGCAAATGTTACTTCGTCGTTTCCTTCGTTATGCCCCATGCGTCGGTCTGATTTTAAAGACGTATTTCCTTCAAATAGAATAAGTTGATTTGCTTAAAGTTTCTCAAATTAAAAAAAAAACCCCGCGAGAATAGAGTTTTAGTTGCTACCCACGCACCGAAGATCTTTCTTAAAACGTTTTACTCGAAAACGAGAAGATTGTTCATGTCTTGTTTTCAGACACCCCATGTCTCACATCCACCGCAGGTTGGATTAGTGTCTTGTATAACTGGAGTTTGAATTTCCTCGACAGACTATGGAATATAAAAGTGGACTGGGGCTATAGTAAGCTCTGTTTCCAGCTTGGATACTTACTTTGATCTTTGTCTGACACGATGCATCTTCTGTGAACATCACCCCTGGGTGTTTGAAATTACGGACCCTCTTGTAGGTTCGTGTCCCTACTGCCAGGCGCTGGAGTTGTCCGATCTTGCTCGCAGCAGTATCCATGACCTAGCTCATCCGCATCAGCTCTCCCTTGGATCTGGACAATAGGTTATCACTTTGGGCTGTAAGTCTTATTATGATTTCTGATTTATTTGTCAAGAGGAATTACGCCACAACGTTTAAAACATACATTCAGGGGCAAGTTGAGTCAGTCACAAAACCCTCTTACAGTTTTCCTGCATGAGACCCATGTACATCCATAAATACAAGTAGTATTTTACGGCAATTTGATTAGAAACTCAGAGTAAATCTCATTTACATTCTTTACCATCACCCGAACGAAACTAAAACATTTGCTTTGAGATTATTATTCAAAGAATCTAGCTATACTCATCACTTATACCTTGAAGCAAAACATTCTTGAACTTCTTCATGTGCTTGACCAAACTCATTATATACCCCGCGATTATTGTCAGTTTGATTACTGTTTGGATACGCTGCTCATCATACGAACCTTGCCTTCCTTCTGACCAAGGAACATGGCGTCAAGTGTTTCTCGTATTCCTACCTTAATACTCTGAAATAATGTCAATTTCATTCACAATACGCCTCGCTTCATCCCACTCAGCGGGTACTAAGCTCGAGGTATGATGACCAAATTAAACTATTTTGTTCAACTAGATTTATTATGTTATTTTGAGTTGTAGAAGCGAGGTAGCGCTAACGATGACACAAGCACACTAACAGTCTGTGTTACTTGCAATTGAGAATGAAAATCCACACGTTGTTCCCGCCTTTGGCATGGTAATGTATGGATGAGAAGAAGGTGGCGCTAATAGGAGCTTGCTACGCTACCCTAGATACAGGCCTGTCGCTCCGGCCAGCCCAAAGAATGGATGAGATGAGACGATATGGGGGTGGAGACGCAGCGGAATGATGACAGGGAGAAAACGGGAGAGCCTTGAGGAAACCCCGCAACCACGGCAGTGTCCACCACACACCCACTTGAGTGGAGAGATTTGGGCGGCTCTTAACATCCAGATCTTGAGAGCCGATAAGTGTGAAGCGAGGTGAGTATGGAGCAGCGCCGAAATGAAAGGGTGGGGGAAACGGGACATCACCGAGAATACCCGCCGACCAGCCGCATTGTCCGGCACGATTCCCACAAGCGAAAATCCGGGAGTAATGCCGCCGGTAATCGGACACGATTCGCCTAGGTTAGGGGCGAGTAGTCTAACCACAACAGCACCATGGCCTCATTCACCACTTGAGAACCTCCCTTGAATCGAACTAGTGAACTCAGAAATGGGAGGCCAAAGACTAACCAACTAAGCTAACCGAGGGCCGAGCGTCCAACTATGGGATTTAAAAACTTTATAATTTTTTAGCACAATGCAGTCACCTATAAAAATGTTATACTTAGTGAAGTTTTATAATGCAGCAGATTTGAGATGCCTTTTCGTTTTGCAACGCAGATTATATTAATATAACATTTATATTGTAAACTGCCATCCCAAGTAGTTTGTAGAGTGCGTGTTTTTCCTGAAGATAATGGTATTTTTATTCTTGTTTATTATTCATAACTCAGAACAAGGGCAGTTATGCGTTTACCATAACCATGCAACAGCGTCACTATAACATAAAATATATTCCAAACTCCTTAATCAGCCCATACGAACAGTCAAAATGAGCGACACTGTAAATTTTTACACTGTGCCTGCACACACTTCAGCACATAGCTCGTCAATGATGAAATATGTTGTTCTCCGACCAGCTAGCATGTAGAAGTTCATATATGAATTGACAAGTCAGGGCATGTAATTCCTCACATCTTGAAACCTGTTATTATGTGGTGACTCGCAGAATGCGTGGGGGTCCAGATGAGTATAAATTAAAAGTTTTTTTTTTACTTCTCAAAGGTTATGCACAAAAAATTCTGAAGAGCCAGAGGCACTCCTAATTGGAGGTTTCAAAATAAGTTGCAATAAATTCGCATATCATGGTGGGAACTGGGTTCGAACCGTTTCCTGAGCGGCCTCCTCGCCACATGAGAGAAGAGACTCTGCTGAAAACCGCAGCAGCAGAGCATAATAACCTGAGTAATGCGCACTCTGCCGACTGTTTCCATAGAGCAGACACCTATCTTAAGGAAAAACAATAGAGTTGGAATGAGGTGGACTGATTTTTGTCTTCTGATCACGTTCTCGAAATTTGACTTGCCCATCTTCTTCAGACAGTCAAATAACGAGGTCAGACAGTGACGCGGGCGTTTGGTGTAATTTAGTTTTCAAGCAGAAGCATATTTTTTCTACAAAGTATTCATAAAACTTGAATATATTCTAGTTGCATCAGAATTAGAGAGCGTGTACTTGCATCTCAAAGCGTATATTTATACTGGGTATTTTTGAACAACACCTACAATCTCTGGAAAGTTATTCCTTACTAAAAATAAGACGATTCTATATGTACCACTTTCTCCCTAAAGTGATTGTTAATTAAGTTATGCGATCCCAAAAATCGAAATTTAAAATTATTCTGTTAATGTCAGAAACTACCTGCGATTAAGCAGAGAAACAGAGATCTTACAGCTCTTAAAACGCGAATAGCAACATTATCTACCTTCATGGTGAAAATTGAATTTGGCATATTATTTTCGGATAAAACTTTGTACCCCTAACATGTACGCGATTTTTTAAGACTTCTTATGAATCAGCACGTCTAAATTAACAAAAAAATTCGTCTTGTTGGAACACTTTCATGTGAACAGTTTTCGAAAAATCCATTCGTAACTCTCAAAATAGAATGTGTGTTGCCTGACAGGTAGGCAACATAATGTACATATGTAATAATTTTTAATTGGAATTTTGTGGAGACGCACGGCTCCTTTGAAAATAACTTTAGAGGAATATTGTACACCCATTTTCGTCTTATATTTTCGTGTTGGTTGTATGTCGGAGTTGTTAAAAAATATCCGGTATATAAACCGCATTCTCATCTGGGCAGTACCGGTGGCAAAAACGCAGTCAAATTGCATGCTGAATACAAGATAGATGTAACTAAAAATGACTTATATATAATAAAAAAGTAAAAGAATTGCGCCTTTTTAAAAATTTTTAAAGCACTGTCTTAGCAAGGGAATTTTAAGTTATAAAACTGTGTTAACATACAACAGTGCGGCAGTCAATTCTTTTAAATCACGTGTATGTGTAAACACGAGTACTCAACGTTGGCATATAAAATATGTTTTCTGAAGTGCCACGTTCCTTATGCCTACCGCACGCCCAGTAAAATACATAGATTGTTGCGACGGACTTCCGCTTTCAATTAATAGATATTATCCTCCTCCCGGCAAAAAAAAATTGCAGAAACTACATTTTTTATTAGTTGCGATTGTCTTGTATTAAGAGTACGAAATACAGGAACATGGAGATTGGTAATTGGGCAGCTGGAATGCGCACTCTACGTCACATTATCCTCTATGGAAAGAACAGCCGAGAAACCGAGGACCAGGTTGTCTTGGCGACAGCCGCCTCTGTCGTCGTCTACACTTCAAGGTAAGGCGAAAGACTTCCTCGGCATCCAAGATCGGGTATGGCCATTAATTTTCAGCTGCTGGGCATCGTTCCAAAGTTATTAGCGGGCTTCGTTCCAAAACTTATTAGCGGGCGCGATAGCCGGGGTTTATAATGAGGCACCATCTCAACGTTACGCACATTTGCAAGACAAGTATTTATTCTTTTATAATTCTGCCACTCCTGTTGAATAAATAGGCACTGAAATTAATATAACTTTCCATAATATAAATATATTTTATTTTCGAATGCGCAGTTTATGCGTGAATAGCCTGTCGAAATGCTATTTGAAATCGGTTTGGTTTAAAAAAAGAACCATGCCAATAACAAAACCAACAGCGGCGAACTTACTCAAGGGCCTTGCGCTTAGGGAGGCATGAGCTTCTCGGAAATATTTTCTGAAAAAATTACATAAAATAGGCCTAAGTAATGGAGTTCCATTTTGCGCACTAACACGCGTGAAGCCTGTAATCACCGTAAATAGTGGAAGTAGTTTAATTTCAGTCATTCGTGTTCGCATCAACTGATGTGTAAAGAATGTCGTATGCAAATAAATTTAGTTTTGTATTACATTAATAACATTTTCACTATATTGTCTAAGTTCTAAGAAAAGATATCGGGAAAATATGTATGGTTGAAGGCATCGTTCTTAATATTTGCCCACGGGCACTCAGATACTTGCCAGAAGCACTTGATTGGTTTTATTCTCCTGTGGTATTCTACCTCTATTCCACGCAATTGCCCATTGAGTTTATCACTATGTACCTTCTCAAATACTTGATATTAGATTAATATCCTGAATTTCTTGTGTGCATTAAATACAATTTTTAAAACTTTTAGTGAATTTCGTACAAGAAAATATGCAAACATTTCCTTATCTTGTCACTTAAAACCGAATATATTGTTGCAAACTTTTCAACCACTATAGCCCCCTTTCCCTTGTAGTGCGTGACAATATATTATTCTACGTATGCACATATATGTGTACATATTTGCATGCATTGTTTTAGCCTCTATTATGTATGTTCGTACGTATTTATTTACAAACATTTGTATTTATAGTTTATGCATTATATGTATGCATTTATGAATGCATTTATGAATGTCTGTCTCTAATGACCTCGCTGCCAAAGAGACGTTAAGCTTACTTACCTACCTACCTGCATTTATGCATATAAGTGTATACGTTTGCCTTTGAATATTTATATACATATCGACATACGTATATGTATGGATATATGTTTAGTTATATGTACGTATGTATGTATAGCTTTTTATGCACGTATATTAGTGTTTAAAAGTTAACCATAATTAGAAAAGTAGAAAAATGTAAGGGGGAGAGTTGCACGATCATTGCAAATATTTATCAATGAGTGTAACTCATCTTAAATGCCCACGCAAGAGCACTGTCACCATCAAATAGGCTCATGAACGAAAGGTAAACGGAACAATTTATCAGACCAAGAGTCTCATTTTGCACTGTGTTTTCATTGTGATCGGAAAACAATCTTGTGATAAAGTGTGCACTGTAGAGTAATAACATGGCACAAATACATCAGTTGAACCCTTTTTTAAAGGGACGAATCATCGGACGCCTGTAAGCAGGTCAAACATAGGTAGAAGTCTCAGCAACCCTGAATGTGTCACAAAGTGTGATTTCCAGGCTTTGGCGAAGGTTTCGAGACACAGGCGATGTTCATCGTAGGCTAGTACAATGTCATCCAAGAGTAACAACTACGCAACAAGACAGATCTGTGGCCTTAACTGCATGACGAAACCGGACAATTCCTACAAGACAACTGTCCACAGAGCATGTAGCTGCATCTAGAGTCAGAGTTTCTCGGTAAACTGTGTATCGGAGACTCACGACAACTGGTCTCTATGCCAGACGCCCAATAGTGCGTGTCCCGCTTAAACCAGTGCACAGAATTGCACGTTTACAGTGGAGTCTACAGCATCGAAATTGGATCCTCGATGAATGAAGGAACGTGCTCTTCGCAGATGCGTCCAGATTCAGTTTGCAAAATGACTCCTGTCACACGTTCGTCTAGAGAGAGGTTAGAACGCGATTAAATCCCAGGAAAATGATGGAAAGGTATCAGTATGGTGGAGGAGGTGGAATAATGGTGTGGGTAGGCATCATGTTCGGCGGACGTATGAAGTTGCACACCTTCAGTGGAGGTACCATTACTGCCCTGAGGTAAAGAGACGATGTACTCCAACAGTATGCGTGACTTTTCAGAGGCGCAGTCAGTCCAGACCGCATTTTCATGGGCGACAATACACGTACGAATCGAGTCAACCTGGTGGATGAATTTCTTGTTAGTGAAGATATCCACCACTGGCCAGCGATTTCTCCAGACATGAACCCTATAGTGCATGCCTGAAATACAGCAGGGAGACGAGTTGCAGTCAACCAGCCTCCACCAAGGACAATTTCAGAGCTCCGCACCGCTCTTTGTGAAGAATGGAACCAACACCTGCCAATAGGGCTCTTGAACCACCTCGTAGAGAGCATGTCAACTCGTTGCGTGGCATGTGTGGTCGTTAAGGGTAACCACACCCCGCATTAGCACTTTTCTGTTCCAAAAGTGATGTTTGATGTTGGTAATTTTCGCATGTGTGTCATTGCAATAACGAATTCTTAATGTAATATTTCCCATGCCTTTATGTACAAGATAAACTTTTGATTTATTTTTGCTGAGTTTTGTGAACAGTGTTTGTGTAAATATGATACTTCATTAGTAAAATATTTTCTTATATACACTAGCGTCCAAAATTGAATTATAATTAAGATATTAGAATGCATATATGTATGAAATTATACATATGTGTGCATGGATATGTATGAGTTTACATGTATTTATATATGTATGCATGTATGCATATATGCATGAGTTTACATGTATTTATATATGTATGCATGTATGCATATATGCATGTCCTGCATTGCAGGCACATCGTAAAAGACGTCGTTCTTTAATTTGTTTCCAGAAGTAATCTATAGGTGTCAGTACCCGGAGACAAGATTGACCAATTTATGTCTCTGCCGCGTATTACACAACATTCACCTGACATTCCAACAAANGACGTCGTTCTTTAATTTGTTTCCAGAAGTAATCTATAGGTTTCAGTACCCGGAGACAAGATTGACCAATTTATGTCTCTGCCGCGTATTACACAACATTCACCTGACATTCCAACAAAAGTGTCTCTACTGATTATTGTAGAGTGAAGTGGAAAACCATTGTCCTAATACCGCATCTCTCTCTGAGGGACAAGAGGGACACACAAAACATGAGTGGCAGATCATCTATAAAAATTGACTTACTTCACGGTAGTTAGCGTACCTTCCACAAAGTAAAGCCCATTGAGACAAACCGGTTCCATCACTACATAAATGGACAAAATTCTGTCGCTATTGCTGTACCTGACAAAGCCAATGAGGATTTTCTTTTGGCCAGCAATGTATGATTCGTGGGTTCACTCCAGCGTTATTCGCGAAAGTGCTTCATCAGTTGTAGGCGTAGATAGGTGAAATACTGAATGTGTTTGATTCAGAAGGTTTGGGCCAAATTTTATTTATGTATACAATAAATATAAATAAAACTTCATACAAACATCAGTACTCTTCTGCCAAAATTTTAATTTACAGAGATTCACTCAATTCGTGAACTCATTGATTCTAGTGAAGGCACTCATGGAAAGGGTGAAACTAGTTTGATGAATTATATGAAATACAATGCTTTGATTGGTATTTCTGCTTTTGTATATGCCACGACAAACGACGTCTGAAATTACGACAATCGCTGTGACAACTTGGCATGCTTTTCTTGATGCTAATTTCGTACTGCGCGTGTGTGTTGTTAGAGTTATCATTCAGCTGTTTGAAAATTTGGTTTGAAAATGTGTGCCGAGATATTGTCTATCAGGATACCTCTGTACTTATCAAATCCATACTTGGAGTGCATTTTTCTCTCACTCACCATACACCAGTACCATATCAGCCTTTTAAACATATTAAGATACTGTTTTGAGGGAAACATCCTTTACATTGTTTCTTACGTACAGTATCACAGACGAATGGCTAACGACAAATGTCTGATTCTAATAACAACGCCTAAGCGGTAAAATAATTCACTCATAAATGCCATGTAAATGAGTGGATGAGACAACACGCCACTAAACACCATAATGGGACACCATAAAGGTTTCTTGTCTAACTTCTAAGTATTTGCCAATTATCCAGAAGGTACATTTTTGTAGGAATAATTGTAACTGTCTTAACCAGAGCTCATGTTTTAAGAATGAACTGCTTAGGTTCTTATTACACTGCGCCTACACCATAAATTTGACACTTCAGTAGCTTTCTATTTTATTGTTGTAGCAGGATTTGACGAATGCTGTTTTTGTGTACTTTACATTATTCCCATTTTTCTTAAAATAAAATGGAGGCTTACATTAATAACAAAATTTGCGTTGTCATTGTTGCTTACTTGTATAGATAAAGGGACGTCATCATCCAATTTCATAGACTTCTGTCCTCATTTTCCACCGTTGTAAACAGTATTCCCGAGTTTGTTGTTTGAAAAATATTTTCAGCGGTAAAGTTAGGTGATATACTGTATATATAAGATTCAGGAATGTTTGAGCCAAACTTCATTGGCTTAAAGTGTACAGCACAATCATAATATAACAACTTTCAAACAGCCATTCACGTCCATCAGACATGTCCTACGTCACAACAGGCACATGAAACTTGATTTTATAAACACATTGGTGCATAAGCTTGGGTTTTTGTGAGCTAAGTATAACAGGTTCGTTGCTGCCTTCACAGTTACGTCTGTTTACATTCAATGCTACCCGTCAACTGGAACCATATCTATTTTTGGAGAGCTTACGTACATGAACTTCGTCCACGGATAAGCCAAGCGAAACTAACACACGGTTTAACGACTGTACCAAGTACGTTTTTGAAACAGGCGCCTCTCAGAGTGGAAAACATTTAAACGACTCCACGGCGATTTGAAGAAACAGGTTCCCAGTTCTTATGACATCACAAGACGTTCAAGATAAGGCTCTAACCATCGTTGTTGGAGAGGAGGTTTTCGATAGTGAGGAGGAACGTTTACTGACTTGTACAAGTGCACCGTCCAACGACGAGGGCCTTACAAAACACAATCTGACACATATTTCATGACTGTTATCTACCCACTCTTTTCATCTGCATTACGTAAAGGACTGTGCTTGCCTGGTCACCACGATACATTCAATTTTGTAAGAAAACTTTGCAGCGTTATTTGAAATAACCACTGGTTACGAGCCGAGTACTACTTGCAAATGGTGCATCTGTTATAAGCAACGGTTTCTTCAACTGCGTCAGATCTGATCAAAACCTTCACACTACTGTTATTGGAAAATATAATAAAATATCAACAAAAATTTGATTGCAGATATCATCATCACTTAGTGTCAATGGTCATATTCATGTCAACTTTCTNATAAAATATCAACAAAAATTTGATTGCAGATATCATCATCACTTAGTGTCAATGGTCATATTCATGTCAACTTTCTGTAACAAACTTCGCGCTGTTAAATGTGCCACATTTTGTGTGTGTTTGCAAATATTATTTCAACAGAACTCTAAAACNGTAACAAACTTCGCGCTGTTAAATGTGCCACATTTTGTGTGTGTTTGCAAATATTATTTCAACAGAACTCTAAAACTCATGGGTCATGAATAGGAAAGGAAAACCCCGGTTTAATGGCAATCCTGCCACCTGAACCCGACACCTCACTGTTATTCTTTGAGGAAATGTGAAGATGGTTTCCAAAGTGTTGCCAGTGAACGAGGCAGCATATCAGCTTTGAAGGATACTTGCAATAAGCTGTTTGCAGTCAACTGGGCACTTTTGAAAGCCCTGCTTTGGATCTACTTTTGTGTATATTTTGTATTCTTTTACCATATGCAAAATTAACATTTTTCATGAATCGATAAAGTGAAACTATACAATTGTTAGGACCATAAATAAGTCACTGACATTCCTATTCTCACTCTTGTGTTCATAAAAGAAACATAAATCAAATGAAATAAATTAGGCAACACAAATTTTAACATTACATTTTTAATACCACATTAATACATTTAACTATTTTTTTACATCTTTGCCAATTTTACTGACACAATTATATTAGTGTGTAAGCTAAAAATAATTTGTAGATACAAACAGGAATTGTTTAACGTTTGACTTTAAAAGATCTGAAACAACTGCCCAATAGCTATACGTGTAATGTGGTCATATTCNAGGAATTGTTTAACGTTTGACTTTAAAAGATCTGAAACAACTGCCCAATAGCTATACGTGTAATGTGGTCATATTCATGTTTGCAATATCTGAGAGGGTGAGCCATGTTTATCCGCGCGTAAAATACCTATTTTTATATGGTGGTTGCTTTTTAGAAAATCTCCACGGAATGTAATTTTTATGTTTACTATCATTTGAGTTNACCTATTTTTATATGGTGGTTGCTTTTTAGAAAATCTCCACGGAATGTAATTTTTATGTTTACTATCATTTGAGTTCTTCACTATAAGTACAGTAGCTTCACGAGCCGGTAACGACTGATATATTTATTGTAAATGAGTTTCTATGTGAAAGTTGTTCATTTTTAAAATATCAAGAGAGCCATACGTATCTAGTACTACAATATCAATTAAAATATATAGACGGTGTTTACAGATTTAAATGGACTATAATTTTCTGCCATACTTAATGGCGTGGTTCTCTCTGTCGTTGGTGGCATAACAACAGCCNAGATTTAAATGGACTATAATTTTCTGCCATACTTAATGGCGTGGTTCTCTCTGTCGTTGGTGGCATAACAACAGCCCTTGCATCACTACCAGCTGCGTAGTGGTTTTTTTTTAATTGTGGAGAGGAAACTTACAACTAAGGGACCTCCTGACCATAGCTGGCTCCAAATCTACCAACCTGCTGCTCTTANATTGTGGAGAGGAAACTTACAACTAAGGGACCTCCTGACCATAGCTGGCTCCAAATCTACCAACCTGCTGCTCTTATTCGGAATCGTATTGTAAATAGACGTGGAGCCATCACTGATTCGGGCTACTCGCCAGATGAACACCGATGCATCAGCAGTCACAGCCATCAATAACTCCTGAAACTCAGCAGCTCTGTGGACGCAGCTCTTGTCGCGGCAGTTCCATTATGTGCGCACAATCTCTGAAGGAGAGTTCCTGCTCGAAGAGTCTACCGTCTGTAACTTTTTTGTTTCGACTGCTATCCGTGTTTGTCTCGCAACAACTCGGCTGGCTCTCCGCAGGTGATCGCTGGGGAACGGGCTTGGCGGCTAGAGACGTGACCTTTTCTGATCCCCGCGGTGTTATCACTGACCGTCTTGAGCGCTTGTTGTCCAGATTGGAGGGGGAAGATGAAGGATAATTGGAGTTGGTGGACAAGTCTGCTTATGGGCTGATGTGTTTTTAGAAACTCTCGGGCTGTTCAATAGACTGCATGCGGTTCCTGAATGGTATCTGCGTCGTCCGTACGTTACAAACAAGAACAGCGTACGTGTGACGACGACTGGCAACAGACAGCTTTGATGTGGACGTACTTGCACTAGTGAATGCTCAAGGAGAACACCACATGTCACACTGAGAATACTTATGCAATTTCAGGTTTGTATTTTATTACTTTGTAGGCAGTCATCATATTACTGCAAAAGTATCAATTTTTAATTTAGTATTTTTTAAACATGTCGCTGTTGATTATCGTAATACTCATTTACAGATAAATAAGAAAATCATTAATGAGAGCCGTACTCATTTGTATGTGCTATTTATCAGCCAAATTCAGCTTTTTAATTTTAGGTACGGCCCTTCACCTGAAGTAGAAACACACGCTCCCCCGTCCTCCCCGCATCTGGACAACCCTGAACTAGAGTATGGACTTCGGATGTCCAGTCTAGATGAAATAAATGTTCTTTTGACAACTATTTGAAATAGATGAAAATAAAATGGAATGTGTAAATATTTTCGAGAGTGGAGCAGACTGATACGCCTGTTGCTGTTAAAGTTCTGAAAGTGAAAATGATCGTACTCAGAAGTAGCAAAGAAGTAGGCCATAAAGACATATTTTAAAAAAAAATTTTCTTTGGATACATTCCAAGGATCAACCATGCGGTACTAAAATTTACCTAACGAATGCGAGACTGTGGTATTAAATATATGGAATGTATTAGCAGTTAGAACGATGGCAAGACCATACAGCCACCATCGGGGAAGAGAGGCTGTTATGTGCAAGAAACTGGGGACTAGAAGTGGACAATGGGTCTCTGTCGAGCCAAAGGCTGTACGCAGCTGATCTCTAGGCATGTGGTGCATGTAGGTTCTCGCGTTCTCCAGCGAGATATACGTTATATTTATGCAATGTTTATTATGCAACCAAACACTTTCCTTTTTTGATAATGTGACCTGCCATGCAGCACAACCTATAACAGTGCTTCAAAAAGCATTTTACTTTTGTGAGATTACTTAGCACAGTGCGTTTTGTAAAGTCACAAAAATACAACGCTTTTGCATAGAAATAAAATTCACTTTCAAGCTCCCGAAGTAAAATCAAATTTTAAAACTTTTCAAATAATTTTTGTTAAATTTTTGTCGAGTTCAGTTTTCTGCATATTTGCACAACGAAACCAATATAAAATAATTGGTGAAAAACTATTACTCTGCATTTTGTATGCCTATTTCTCGGACAGAACTAACGGGTTTCATACAAACGTAGCTTCCAGTATGTGCTTTCGATGTATCGAACGCAATGAAAACCGCAAACATAGTATACCGTATATATTGCAGTGCTTTGTGTGGCCGAACCTTGATATATGCGTTAACAATACAGTTAGTAAGTGAATGAGTTTAGGAACGAGGCGAGAAGAGGCTTCAGAGGTGAGACATATCCGAAGTAAAGGTAAGAGAAGTAGTAAAGTGTTGGTGAGGGACAAGATGGGAGAACTCTCTCCACTCCTCTATTTCGTGAGTTTATTGAGGAAAATGGAAGAGGAATCTGGTAAATATGCATACTCTGGCCTCAATTCCAGTTAACTACCAAGGGACTGAAAAATTAAGGGAAATCAGGACACCATTTAATAAACAGATTGGCTAAGAGCCATATAATTTTTAATGCAAGACAGGGAAACGGCCGGAATATAGGACAATTTGAATAAATGATTTAGAACATGAAGTGGCCAAATGAAATGCCAAACCAGCTGTTACACGAGGGCAAGAATTGTCACAAAAGAGATCATGGTGGCTGGAAAAATAAACAGCATAAGTTTAAGTATAAATTTTAACCCTTAGGTTATAAAAAGAAAAATTGAAGACGACTGGATTACTAGTATCACAGTTGACCCTGAACAGTTAGTTATCGATTTTCTTGTTGTAAAATGAGTCATATGGAAGTTGGCAGTGAACCATTATCGGTTTTAAGTAAATGGAGAATAATACTACCGAAATACCGGTAATGGTTTCAGAACCAGCAAGGGACGATGTTTGTTTGACCTTGGTCAAAGAATATAGTCCGTCAACGCCAACAAACCACCGTGTGAAACTGTTTCTGAATATCGGCCCTCAAGACCTCGATGTTAAGAGACGTCCAAATCTCTTCACTCACTCACCCACCGTTTCTGAATAGAAGCAGAGAAGTAGGAGAAGGTACCTAGACGATTTCTATGCATAGGTTTCATCACGTGTCGATTATACTCGAGAGCTAGACTTGAAAGTGGAGTGAAGCGTAGTGAAGGGATTTGGGCGGTTCTTAACATAGATGTCCTGAGAGCAGATATGGATGAAGCGAGGTGAGTATGAAGCGGCGACGTCGGAATTCAAGAGCACAGGAAACGGGAGGTCCCCGGGAAAACTCGCCGACTAGCGGCATCGTCAGGCACGATTCCCACGTGCGAAATCTAGGAGCTACCCCAACCGGGATCTAACCCGGTTCACCTTGGTGGGAGGCGAGCTCTCTAGCCACTGCACCACCGCAGCCCCGGACTTGAAAGTCAATCGCTCGAATTCTCTTAAGGTTTGAAATTTCACATTTACGTCTGTATATTATATATAGGTTATATGATATTTATTTATTTATTGTAGGTACGAGTTTCAGAATGGAAGAAAAATAATATTTTAGTGTAGAGCTCAAAATAATTGATCAAATTAGAATGTTATGAATAATATTTCTTGGATATTTGTTTTACGGTTCGCCTGTATTTCATCTTTTAAGTTTCAGATAAAATTTTAAGTCAAAACTGCTAGAAGTAAAACGCTTACTGCATGTGAGTCAAATGGCCGATTTCAAGTAAATTGTAACATGCTACTCCTGTGTTTCTAATCAACATTTCAGGTGAAGCCAAACTTAGATTTAAAATAGATTTTTGTAATTCGTACGAATTAGGATTTTTTATGTTTAATACTCATATTTACGCTAAAAGAAAAAAGCTTGGTAAATGTTATTTTTAAAGCAAATTAGCATTTTAATCATGTTATCATCGATATCGTGTCACGAAACCATAAAATGATTTCAAAATTGTAAAAAATTATTGGCCATTGGAAAGTCTTAAGAGTGTTTCAGAACAGAGAGTAATGATGTATCTTGATACATCAGACAAACGTGGCAGGTTTTATGTAAACTTCAGGGAACAAGCAATGTCGACAATGTTAGCGTGTAATTTGAATAACACTTGCAATGGGATAGGTCGGTAATGCGCCATCGCAGAGCTATGTGGTCAAGGAAAACACAGGCGATGACATTAAAATCAGACACGAGAACGAGAAATTCAGTCGAAAATTCCTTGTATGATTATTTATCTTTTAAATATATGTTGACGACAGCTAGTCTTGGCATTGTTCTCTTGTCTTGTATCTTTTTGATGTCATCGTATGTGTTTTCCTTGGCAACACATCTCACCAATGGCGTACACCCGAAGTAAATTTGTTTTAATATTAGCATGAAGGAAAGGAAAGCATCGATTAAGAAAGGAGACGTCTGTGACATTACTTACCCGAGCATTGAGAGGGATCACAAAAAAAGGGGGGGAAGCTGTGGTTTGAGCTGAACATCGGCCGGGAAAACCTGTCTGTCACCGGTCTGCAGACTGGTTGGCTCTCCCGAGTGACAAGTGTACAGGGACACACTCGCGAGCGCCAGGGGATATTCACGNCGCCGCCTAACTCCCGTGCCGAGAAAAACGAATTATCCCCCTCGCGGAGATTGAACGTTTGTGCCCTGCCCTGAGCGGAGGAGCTTGTGGACATAACGGGTACGTGACCGGCATTTTATGGCAGAATTGAGACCAGGCAATTGCTCATTTCCTTTCCTCCCAAGGGATTTTGTCCCCCGCCGTATCGACGATATGAACTCACCACGTGCGAATTTCCACGTTACCGGCATTTCAGTTAAGTAGTTCACCTTTAATAAAACCAACAATTTATGCTAACCCTGCTCACTTTCTTCTTTCTATCCATGGCGTAGCGTTCTTCCACTTTTAAAATTAGCTTATCCGTTGGCCTATTTCTGGTATCCACGAAGCAATTAAATAAACCAATGAAATTGATATAAAATAAATATTTTACTGTTGCGCAGTTCTTACTATTACGCGGAAAAAATAAAAATAAAATAGTTTCAGTAGGTATCAATACAAGTATTGGAAGTACGCTTACAATCCAACCTTTATGAAGAGAACTGCTTTTTACAGTTTGCTGCAAACTTTACTGAATATGTGCCAGCTTGTGTTTACANTCCAACCTTTATGAAGAGAACTGCTTTTTACAGTTTGCTGCAAACTTTACTGAATATGTGCCAGCTTGTGTTTACATTAAACTTACACGGTTTCAGAAAGAGCAATTTTTAAAGATAAACTGCAAAATAGTTTAGTCAGCTGTAAATCAGTTACCGACATTATACAAGTAGTTTTAAGGTTTTTCTAAATACTTGGCTTCTCTGACCAATAAAATCTTCACCGCGGCTTCCCTCCAGAATATCTGATAAAAACTAGTAAGTTTTTACATTTAACTTTAAATTTTTTTTAAATATAATTTGAGTAAGATTTTTGGAATACTTTTTAAAAATGTAATCTCTAATGCATTTGTGATGCAATCGAACCTACTGTGGACACATTAGATCAGTGGTATTCAGACTTATTTTTTAAGGCGCCATATTAAGAAAAACTAAAACCGCCGCGGGGCACACTTAAGATACTTGACATAATAACATTTGTGAACTAAACGTAGGTAGGTAATTCGATGACATTAAAAATTCAGAGTGTCGTGTATCGTCTTGCAAGTCGTTTGTTTATTCGTTCGATGCGGTGATGGTGGGCTGAAGTAGTACATAAAAAATATGTACAGAAGTCACCTGACTGATAAAATAATGAAAAATGTTGTCTAGTTTCATCAGTGACTTTAATTTTTAATAAATTCGTATTATATATCGTTTTTTTATTATTGTAACAGACACCCTAAACATAAGAATTTGGTAACATGTATCTATTGAAGACGGCGAGCGCGGGCCACAAAGAATGGGCCCGCGGGCCGCAGTTTGAGAACCCCTGCATTAGACAAACATACAAGAAAAGATATACGCAAAGTGCATTTGAAAAACCACTACTAACAAGAAAACAATGCATCCTATGTAAGAACTGTAAATTTTGTCTGAAAAAGTATTTACTAAAATACTGCACTAATGATTCAAAGTCCACAACACAAAAAAGTACACTAAAACTAAAACTAAAAGAAATAAAATACAAGAAATAAAACTATTGTAGTAAAGTTCGATTCACATCATACACTTTAGTTCTGAGATTGCTTCTTGTTGCACAAGTTGTTAAATATTGGCACCAATTGAGATGCATTTACTCTCATTTTCTTCTCCACAAAGAGTCTTGATCTGTACTTGGTTTTTATGACAGTTACTGCCAAAAGTCCACTCTCACATAGATACGAGGTTGCAAAAGGAATTAACATCTTCACTGCTCTCTTCAAGTTTAGGAACTCCTCTCTTATTGAAATCCAACATTTTGGCAATGCCTTAGATGAGAAATTCTCTTTTAGTGAAGAGTCCAATGGAAGTTATTTGAGTTCTGAGTTCTTCTTCTTCTTCTGCTGTACTGAATTCTGAAGGGCGTAACTACTGAAAGTAATTTGAAACCTCTAAAACCTATCAAAGTTTTCAGGAAAGAATTTTTCAAAAGCAAGGCTGAGTTACGCATGTAATATCCGTTATAAAGAATTTTTCATTTTTTGTTTTGAAATGCTGCAAACATGGGAAGTAGTCAATTTCTCCTCCATCATAGATTTTTCTCTCATAAAGAAAAACCATCTTTTGAAGGCCGAAAGTTTGTTATTAAGCTCAATTAATTGAGTTACATTCCCTTGCATAGAATTATTTAACGAGTTGAACTTTTCAAACATATCACAAGTATAAAACTTTTAACAGGAAGTCAATGTTCATAAACACTTAACACTGACATGATTTTCTTCTTCTATATAAGAATATGGTTACCGCCTAAGTTGAAAATTACCGATAGTATATTTCTTTGGACAGTCATCGAGTGTTACTTTAAAATAATAGAGATGTGTACTCAGCCCCCAAGCCATGACACATTTTATTGAAAAATCTAGCTTTATGAGATCGAGTATGTATTACACTTTGTAGGACTTCATTCAAACCAACATCCAAATGCTGTGAAACAAGTACAGTATTTCCCTATGGATAATACAGTTGGCCCAAGCAGCATCGGAAGCTTTGGCGCGGATGAGTGCTTGCAGGCCACTGCATCTGCCTGACATTCAACGACCTCCATCGGTGCACACACCAACACGAGCCCTGTATATTTTATTTTCCACCATGAAGTTAGCCACAATTGCAAACAAATCTTTGGCTGTCGTACCTGCATTTATGTCTTTCCAAAAAAGATCTTCTACACGCCATTAATTTCATCAATAAATCAGACATAAAAAATGCTAATTAGCATCTCTTTTGCTATCAGTGTTCTCAACAAGCTGCAAACCGAAGTTCATACCTCTCATTTTTTCTATAGTCTGTTCGTGAAGATCATCTCTTAAATATTGAATTCGACGAATAATTGTGTTGGCGGACAAAGTAATGGGTAAAAGTGGTTTTCCTACTGACTCGCTAAATATAATGGACACCATATCAATAACACAAGGTAAATAGAGTCCTTCTTGAGGGGTTTCTTACGTTCTGCTATCCAAGCTATCTTGTAGGACGATAAAAGAGCTTTATTCGAGATGGTCGCCTGCTTGGAAAATGCCGATTTTGTACTTTCATTTGACTCAGTTTTCTAGAGAAATAGTCTCTAGAAAACTTTATTTGCCCATGTAATTTCTATGAACACATTTTAAACGGCCTTTCATTATGCTAGGTAGCGTGCATTCAACACTGAGCACTTCCTAACACAAAACACATTGTGCGCGTTCTTCATTGTTCACAAGAGGGGATGTGAGAAAAGAATCAAAATATCTACTGTCGTATTTTCATACTTGTGTTTCCTGTCCTCATTATCACTTTCTTTAATACCCTCAACACATTCTCGCTATTTACTACCACCTGCCATATTGAAAAAAAAACCTTTCTATGGTTTATTAACTTTATTTCAAACTTACAACATATTAAAAACAACCTGAAAAAGTTAACTTATTTTATTATCGGCCAAGCGTGATGATCGCACAATTTTCAGGTTATAGATCTTTACTTACGCTGGCCAACATAGAAAGTGAAATTTTTCCGTGGTCACGTAAGTTGACCAACACAAAAACTGAAATTAACTACAACTGTCCTTCTTTACCGGTAAAAACTAAAAGGTTTTCACACTATTCACACATAAAAATATATTCAATGAAAATCACGTGTCTTAAACACCAGCCATGCTTTTTTTTACTTTAGGCTACTTAGTTTATGAGCTCCATCGTGCATGACTCAATAAGGAACCCAATGGAAGAATTAATCGCGAAGTCATTACATAAAGCCACACAGCAACAGTTACAAATCATAAAGTTACAAAAAATTATATTTTGTTTAAAAAAAAAGAGCTATTTATTCGAGAAACAATCCGCGGCGCCCCAGGTGGTAAATCATAGCACTCTAGGGTGCCATGGTATAGTGGCTGAAAGTCACTGCATTAGATGTATATATAATGTATCAATATTCAAAATATATCTTAACTGTTGTCTGATATAAAAGTATAATACAGAATACATATAAGAAGGCATGAGAACAGATAACTAAGGCTACGGTAACCGCCCCCTTATTCAAGCCAAAATATTTGACAACACTTTCTACGTTCATCTTCCCAACAGGTTGTCGCAGTTGCTTGAATTTCAATCATTGGCAAGTAGTTTAATATTTGTTTTCAGTTGTTGCTTACCAAACATTAACACATTTCTAAGTGTGGAATGGAAATGCACAAATAAACCTTACTAATTTTTGTAGTTTGTTATCTCCTGTTCGTATACAGAGGTTTGCGTGTTTGCGTTGTTATGAAAACTTAGCAACACTAAAACAAATCTACTTTTGTTTCTGTAAGCAGGCCACTGTTGAATTTGACGTATATCGAAATATGATCGTGTTAAATATTGGCCGGTGACGTCATTAATTCACCTGACAACACAACTCTGTTAAAAGTCGATTGTGTATGCCTAACTTCGGTCAAAGCCAAGATTTATAAGCTATAATAACTACTGCGTAATAAATTAACTATGTAAGAGATAAATGGAATGACTGAGATGTGGACGCGAGTACAAGTTTCAAGTTTTGGATATTCGAAATTCAATTTGTATGCGCTTTAAGGAACGCAGTTCCAAACAACTTATTTTTGGGGCACAATGCGTGCTAAGTAACGTTTCTAAGTTTCTGATTGTCTGTTTTGTGTATGTAAAAAAAAAAGTAAATGAAGTACAAAAATAAAGCAAAGGACAATGTGATGTACTAATATAATTCATTCAAAGATCTGGTCAGAAAATTTCAATTAAAAAAATTGACCCAGGGTTGCAGACCGAAACAATGGGAGTAAAAAACTAACATGGATTGACATATCTTTCTATAGTTTTTCACTTTGTTTCGCAAAATGATTTCTTAAGCCTCTACATGTTGGTTCCTTTTTATAATATAAGTGACGAGAAAAAAAAGTTAATTTGTGATACTTATATGCGGTTATACAAATATAATTCAATCGAGACAATTATTATATTTTCTAACTGTAAAGTCGAGTGATACATAAATGGGTTCTGGCACAAATATAAAACAATAAAATTTGGTTATCCAAAGTTTTAAACTTGGAAAAGGAAAGGAAAGCTCTTAAATATGTTGTCTCTTTTTTTTTTCACTGAAGTAATTCCAATTTTTTGTCTGCCCAGCTGTCAGCCCTACAACATCTATATGACGATCGGTCTTGTACATTCAAGAGAGGTAACTCCACAACTTAAAATGCCACGAGATTCGGAGACGTTTTGACATTACAGCTTCACATTTGACATAATGTAATATGCCTATCCTGTAGATCTCTCCAACCAGTCTATACTGTAACATCCAGTACTCCGGTATCACACGACAATGTTTCAAACAAGACGGACCGCGCATTGCCCTGGGTCTGCATAAGTGGCACTAGAATGGTTGAAATCTGTGAAGGGATCATTTAAATGCATTTAACAATCTGTTTGCCGAGAAGTTAGGACCGAAAATTATACTGGTTGCAGCAGTGTACGGTGGCGATCAGATACAGGGACTCGTTTTAAGAAATACTTCCACGGTAATGATGGTTGATGTGACATGCCACTTTGCGACACCGCCACGACTATCTGACCGCAAGCGAGAAAGCAGAATTTTAAGTTGGTTCCTTATCGGTGCCTTAAATGGAAAGGAGGAACAGTGGCGGTAACAGGTCTGTGATGAACGACCCCCGCTCCGAGGCCGGCCGTACTTTGTGACACGATGTAATCTCGTCTTGAGATACGCAAGCGTGGCAAGTGCACCGACACGCATCAGCGCCTTGCGCGGTTCCCCGAGCGGGTTCCGTGATGAATGGTCTCCATATTTCTCGCGCTTTCTCCCCTCGACTGCGGGACGGGCCCCTTCACCGCCCTGAAATATTCTCGGCAATCTGCGGACAATCCCGAGGTGTGTCCCTTACGTATTTTATTTGCCGCGCGCGGCTGAGTAATTGCACGGCGCCGGAGGAACTGGATTCCAGAACCCGTCCGCCGCGGACCGCAGGGGCGAACTGCAGAGGGCAGGGCCACAACCCGCGAAACTTTCTGGATGATGCATGTCTCGAGCAGACATGGGNACTGCAGAGGGCAGAGCCACAACCCGCGGAACTTTCTGGATGATGCATGTCTCGAGTAGACATGGGAAATCCATTATGGGAGACACACGCGCCCTCTCTCGGCTGCGACCGATACCTGGGGTATAGGTGGTTCACGGTAAACTGAGCACTTTTGAAATCCCTACTCAAGGTTTACTTGTATGCGTATTGTGTATTCTTACACCATGTGTAAAATTAACATTACAATAGGCCTGATCACTTAATTCATGCGTCAGTCAAGAGAAACTGTGAAATTATTATAAAAGTAAATATTTTATCAATTTGTTAATTCTTACACTTGTGTGCATTAAAAAAAATGNAAACTGTGAAATTATTATAAAAGTAAATATTTTATCAATTTGTTAATTCTTACACTTGTGTGCATTAAAAAAAATGAAAGCAAAGTAAATAATTTCAGTAGTCATAAATGCTTACCTGGCACTCTTAATACAACTTTAAGACATCATGAGCGATCGCACATGCTTACGAGCATCGGCCTTGGGAGACTCCCGAATTACACTGGAGAGCCAAAAAAACTGGTAGAGGCGTGCGTATGCAAATAACAGTGGTATGGAACCAATCAGAGTAAGGCGATGCCGTCAGCAGCGCCTGTATTAGACAACAAGCGTCTGGCAAAGTTGCTAGATCGGTTATTGCTGATACAATGGCAGGTTATCAAGATATAAGTGAGTTTTAACGTTGTAATATAATCGGAGCACGAGAGATGGGACATAGCATATCCGAGTAGCGATAAAATTTGGATTTTCGGGTAGGATCATTTCACGAGTGTACCGTGAATCTCGGGAATACGGTAAAACATTAAATCTTCGACATCGCTGCTACCGGAAAAAAATCGGGAATGAACGGGACAAACGATGAATGACGAGAATCATTAAACGTGACAGACGTGCAACTCTTTCTCAAATTGGCGCAGATTTAAATGCTTCCTGCATACCTTCAGACATTAGTCGAGTCCATGCCACGTCGTCTTGCGGCACTTCTGCGTGCTCGCGGCGGCTCTACACGATAATAGACTGGTGTACCAGTTTTTTTTTGGCTCTTCAGTGTATTTACGACACGGTCGACCGCCATTTATACTAAGTCTATGCCTTTATTCTTTCTACTTTATTTTAATTAGCATGTAATCCCCATCAACGGACTGTTAGGATCTGTGTTTTATGTTATTTGAATGCATGTGAAGCCAAATTGTTTGGACACGTGCATTTTCCTTGCTGTACAAAAAACTCGTGAAATATCTAACTTAAAAAAAATGTCGTCGTTGTTCTGAAGTGTTGCTGTTTGTGCAGCCACTCAGATTACAGGTTTCAAATGTTTCAATATATTAGATTCCACGACCTTTGAAGATTTATTAACTTTTGTCCCGTGCTTTTTTTACCGCTTCTTCAGAATCCTTGCGGGGAAATTTCACAAGAGCATTGTTCTTCGTCAAAAATTAGGAAATGTTAGCGCTGAAAAAAACTTTTAGAACTACGCAACTGATAGCTACCACGTTGAATTTATATTTCTTAATAATTTAATTTTTTCAAGCCCGTTTTGCCTGCAAATGACTGAGCGAAAAAATGTATCGTTTGAATTATTGTTTCGCGTCTCAGCTTGCTTGCGCCAAGTTCATGTTGCCACATGTATTCATTATTAAATGCAACATGTATTCAATAGCGAGGAAACCACCTGCTTTGTGATCGTAAAGGAAATCCGTGTAATTGAATTCTATGAGGAAATTAAATCGAAATTTTATCATACCATCAGCAGTGGCCAAATGTCTCCAAAATATTTAGTTCCTGAACCTTTATGAATAAGTCGGGCCGATTAGTTTAAGGCCTATACAATATAAGTAAATATTTCTAACCGTTTGATTTGATAAAAGTTAAAAATAATACACACGGTATGATACATTCATAAATATTTCGGAAGATAGCCATTGTTCTAAGTAGTCTTGATGAAAACAGTACTTACACCACCACCACTATTAACTGTAACAAATCCATTCACAATTCAGTAATTTTTAAATTCTGAACTTATATTAGGGGTTTCTAAGGTGCCTCTCCTTGAATGCTTCTAAAAAAGGTATTTAAACAATGCACATTTTTCCTATCCTCTTACCCTGAGGATCTTTTCATTGCAAAAAATGTGACGTACTGAAAGTCTAAAAAAAATTGATTTGGTTATTTAGAATTAAAAGTTATCAGTTTAGATTAAATTAGCACACGAGCCCAAACATGTTTAGTTAATTCGCGTTTATTTCCAACTTTTCTCAAACCCTGCTGAAGTTCTACTTTCAGGCAATTCCTCCGCCTCATGCTAACAAAGCTTAACTAAGTCTAGAAAATTACACCAAAGGATCAACGCACCGCATTCGTGTGCACTCACCTTAGCTATAACTTATAGCTAAAATATAAGTAAAAGATCAATTTAATCAAAAATAAGATATTTTATGTTAACAGATGTGTAAAAAACTTGTGTTATATGGCATATTTAGTAAACAACCAATCACGTCATACATTGTGTAATTTTTCAAAGGTCTGATTCAAAAAGTGTGGTGAAAAAGCGAAGAGACTATAATTACAGGCATGATTGAAGTTCTTTCTCTCAAAAATGCCCATTGCCTCAACAGCTGGCAACCAGGAGCACGATTCTCATTCAATTGTCTGAATATCTGGAGCTGGTTTACGTCGCGAAAACAACAAGTGATATGCACGTTGTCACGGCATCAAGTTAAGTGGCCACGTGCTTATCATCATCGTAAAGTCCGCTACGCTCGGCTAGCGATTATCACATAATTGAGCTCACGAGTGTCAGGGATGTAAGATACCAAAATTAATTATTTTATTATAATTGTAATTGTACCAAACTTGTACGCATTGCATGTGATCATATTATCTTGAATAAAAATTTTTACACTTTATATTTTTTGAATAATTTTATGTCAAATCCGATTTTTTTTTCAGTTTTGCTGAAGCCATAATAAGAAGCACTAGCTAAGATGTACAATTAAAAAAATACAGCGTAAACTAATGCCGTGGGTTACCGCTAGACATATATGCAGTCACCAAATAACAGTTGAAGCATTTTTTTTTAATATGTTAAAATATGCAAAAATTTCTTTATTTTTGATATGCGTACATGTTGAACAATGTTTGGTAAAAAATATAAAATAATTGATGTTTTGGTATTCGACATCCTTAAAGTGAATGGTAATGGTGCCCCAGGGCNAAACTGTGAAATTATTATAAAAGTAAATATTTTATCAATTTGTTAATTCTTACACTTGTGTGCATTAAAAAAAATAAAAGCAAAGTAAATAATTTCAGTATTCATAAATGCTTACCTGGCACTGTTAATAAAACTTTAAGACATCATGAGCGATCGCACATGCTTACGAGCATCGGCCTTGGGAGACTCCCGAATTACACTGGAGAGCCAAAAAAACTGGTAGAGGCGTGCGTATGCAAATAACAGTGGTATGGAACCAATCAGAGTAAGGCGATGCCGTCAGCAGCGCCTATATTAGACAACAAGCGTCTGGCAAAGTTGCTAGATCGGTTATTGCTGCTACAATGGCAGGTTATCAAGATATAAGTGAGTTTTAACGTTGTAATATAATCTGAGCACGAGAGATGGGACATAGCATATTCGAGGTAGCGATAAAATTTGGATTTTCGGGTACGATCATTTTACGAGTGTACCGTGAATCTCGGGAATACGGTAAAACATTAAATCTTCGACATCGCTGCTACCGGAAAAAATCGGGAATGAACGGGACAAACGATGAATGACGAGAATCATTAAACGTGACAGACGTGCAACTCTTTCTCAAATTGGCGCAGATTTAAATGCTTCCTGCATACCTTCAGACATTAGCCGAGTCCATACCACGTCGTCTTGCGGCACTTCTGCGTGCTCGCGGCGGCTCTACACGATAATAGACTGGTGTACCATTTTTTTTTGGCTCTTCAGTGTATTTACGACACGGTCGACCGCCATTTATACTAAGTCTATGCCTTTATCCTTTCTACTTTATTTTAATTAGCATGTAATCCCCATCAACGGACTGTTAGGACCTGTGTTTTATGTTATTTGAATGCATGTGAAGCCAAATTGTTTGGACACGTGCATTTTCCTTGCTGTACAAAAAACTCGTGAAATATCTAACTTAAAAAAAATGTCGTCGTTGTTCTGAAGTGTTGCTGTTTGTGCAGCCACTCAGATTACAGGTTTCAAATGTTTCAATATATTAGATTCCACGACCTTTGAAGATTTATTAACTTTTGTCCCGTGCTTTTTTTACCGCTTCTTCAGAATCCTTCCGGGGAAATTTCCCAAGAGCATTGTTCTTCGTCAAAAATTAGGAAATGTTACCGCTGAAAAAAACTTTTAGAACTACGCAACTGATAGCTACCACGTTGAATTTATATTTCTTAATAATTTAATTTTTTCAAGCCCGTTTTGCCTGCAAATGACTGAGCGAAAAAATTTATCGTTTGAATTATTGTTTCGCGTCTCAGCTTGCTTGCGCCAAGTTCATGTTGCCACATGCATTCATTATTAAATGCAACATGTATTCAATAGCGAGGAAACCACCTGCTTTGTGATCGTAAAGGAAATCCGTGGAATTGAATTCTATGAGGAAATTAAATCGAAATTTTATCATACCATCAGCAGTGGCCAAATGTCTCCAAAATATTTAGTTCCTGAACCTTTATGAATAAGTCGGGCCGATTAGTTTAAGGCCTATACAATATAAGTAAATATTTCTAACCGTTTTAACTGATAAAAGTTAAAAATAATACACACGGTATGATACATTCATAAAGATTTCGGAAGATAGCCATTGTTCTAAGTAGTCTTGATGAAAACAGTACTTACACCACCACCACTATTAACTGTAACAAGTCCATTCACAATTCAGTAATTTTTAAATTCTGAACTTATATTAGGGGTTTATAAGGTGCCTCTTCTTGAATGCTTCTAAAAAAGGTATTTAAACAATGCACATTTTTCCTATCCTCTTACCCTGAGGATCTTTTCATTGCAAAAAATGTGACGTACTGAAAGTCTAAAAAAAATTGATTTGGTTATTTAGAATTAAAAGTTATCAGTTTAGATTAAATTAGCACACGAGCCCAAACATGTTTAGTTAATTCGCGTTTATTTCCAACTTTTCTCAAACCCTGCTGAAGTTCTACTTTCAGGCAATTCCTCCGCCTCATGCTAACAAAGCTTAACTAAGTCTAGAAAATTACACCAAAGGATCGACGCACCGCATTCGTGTGCACTCACCTTTGCTATAACTTATAGCTAAAATATAAGTAAAATATCAATTTAATCAAAAATAAGATATTTTATGTTAACAGATGTGTAAAACACTTGTGTTATATGGCATATTTAGTAAACAACCAATCACGTCATACATTGTGTAATTTTTCAAAGGTCTGATTCAAAAAGTGTGGTGAAAAAGCGAAGAGACTATAATTACAGGCATGATTGAAGTTCTCTCTCTCAAAAATGCCCATTTCCTCAACAGCTGGCAACCAGGAGCACGATTATCATTCAATTGTCCGAATATCTGGAACTGGTTTACGTCGCGAAAACAACAAGTGATATGCACGTTGCCACGGCATCAAGTTAAGTGGCCACGTGCTTATCATCATCGTAAAGTCCGCTACGCTCGGCTAGCGATTATCACGTAATTGAGCTCACGAGTGTCAGGGATGTAAGATACCAAAATTAATTATTTTATTATAATTGTAATTGTACCAAACTTGTACGCATTGTATGTGATCATATTATCTTAAATAAAAATTTTTACACTTTATATTTTTTGAATAATTTGATGTCAAATCCGATTTTTTTTTTCTGTTTTGCTGAAGCCATAATAAGAAGCACTAGCTAAGATGTACAATTAAAAAAATACAGCGTAAACTAATGCCGTGGGTTACCGCTAGACATATATGCAGTCACCAAATAACAGTTCAAGCATTTTTTTTAATATGTTAAAATATGCAAAAATTTCTTTATTTTTGATATGCGTACATGTTGAACAATTTTTGGTAAAAAATATAAAATAATTGATGTTTTGGTATTCGACATCCTTAAAGTGAATGGTAATGGTGCCCCAGGGCCCACTGTTCAGAGAAGTTCGTGCCCAGCAGTCAATACGGTCGATACTTCCTGAACGAGCATTGTAATGAGGCGAGTGCAGGCCTTCGAGACGTGGACCAGGTAAAAGCACAGTAGCCACAAGATCGGTATACAGTATATCAAAATAACTCCAGAACACGTTGGGCCATGACTGTTGATAATTNATAGCCACAAGATCGGTATACAGGATATCAAAAGAACTCCAGAACACGTTGGGCCATGACTGTTGATAATTCACAAAATGCTACGCGGAGAAGCCAACTATTCTCCTCTCCGCGTGGCGGGGAATTTGGGACATCTTTGTATCACGAATACGCTACAAAATGCACTGTGACAGCCAGAACTCTTGTCCTTTCCTGAAATCATGACCAACCGCCAATATGTCTCCAGGACTGAGCATACCGACGCCGATGAGAGAATTCTGTCTACCCTCGTCTTTGCGCGATGCATTTCGTAAATATATGAGATGGCTTATAAATTCCAAATGCAAGTTCCTCCCTCCACATGGATTCAAATTATTACAGTTAATATTTATGAATTCATAAATTTGTTTTTCTTATCTATTAATTTTTTATAATGAAATTTTGTTAAATTTAATGCAAACCGCATTTAATCGTTCAGTTTATGAATTTTAAATTTAATAATCACTACATATTTTTTAATGATTACACCGTGCTTCAAGGTACGAACCCTGTGACGTTTCCAGTATCAAGTAAGAAAGGAACAGAAATAGCTCAACTATTCAGGTGCCTGCAAAATTAGCAAAGTCTATGTGCGTGTGCCAGCAGAAAGAATTGATGTCGGAAAAGCAGAGGTACAGCCTGGCGTACCCCATATTCGACACTGCTTTGACGTCTCCACCAACCTGAAGCAAGTTAGACTATTATGCTGCTCCATGGGAATTAGGCGACTTAAAGATTTTTTTTTGCATGTAACGTTTGTAGGTATACGAGTTTCATTAAGTTATAATAAAAAATAACAACTATGTACTACTTCACTATGCTAAAATTTATATACAACATTTCGTGAATAATTCTCTAGTTGGCTTGTTTCAGTTAACAATCACGTCTTCACAGATTACATTTGAAAGCAATAATAAATTAATGAATAAAGGTCGTGATTTTAACCACTGAATGATGTGATTAGATTTACAGACTTGCACTTTTTTATTCGTCTTTCATTGAAAACCTGTTTATGTTCTATCCAGTGATATATTTGGTTCCGGAACTTTTATAAGGACTTAAAAATCGTTTTACATCAACCTAAGTCACGAAAAATGGGGACATCAAATCAGCACCCCACAATAACGCTTTCCTATACGCCAACACTTCTTCCCGCTATAGTGTTTGGTCATGAAATCATGCATGATTCACATTCGCGAGTCCACTGGTTCGACCTCAATCAGCTGTACTGAGGATAGTATTTTCTTTCCATTGATTTTCCATCGACATTACGGAAGAATGCAGACATAGTATTGTAATTCCGAAGTACGCCTCTTTCATTTTCAATCGTTTGTTTAATGTTTAAGATACCGGCTGACCAGTCTGTCTAACGCTGGCAATTACAGAATACATAGGTCTTTTCACTGAGTTTCATATATCTCGGGCTCTGTACAGAGCCGGGTTTAAGGCCTAGGCGACCTATGCAGTTGTTTAGGGTGGCAGCTTCTGCAGGATTTGGTGTTGATTAAGACTCATTATCTGAGTTCTAGGATTGTTTCGGTGGGTGGCTTATTAAGTATACTCAGTTTTACACTGGCGCTAAAGAAAATTAATAACTACCTCCGTTCAACATCAGGCCAAGGCAGACTGAATTATGTTTATTTTAATTACATCAAAGCAGACATATTTCGTACAATAGACTGCGATGATGTTATCAGTGACTTCGCACAACAGAAAGTGCCACGTAAACTAATGTAAAGTAAGTTTCCATGATTTCATGCATAACATGGGCTGTTTGTTCTTGTAGTGTAAGATTTTTTCATTATACATTGTTGAACATTTTATTGTTCGGGTCAAGAGATGCATTCAGGCGGAGTGGAACAGATGGAGAGTGTTTTGGGGAAAGCATACTGCTTAAGGCTACAGTATGTATAAATCCTCGTTCTGCATTACCAGCTACGCTACTGCATACCAAATTATTGTTTTATAATTTCTCAGTGTGTGCACATTGTTTATCCCTGCACCTTTCAAAAAGTCTGTGTACGCAACTCTAACAGTATATTTCGACCGACTCACGAATCGGCATGCTTCCTGTAAAGTTGACAGCGATTACACAATACAGCATTTCTATGTCTTAAGGTGACATTAAAGCGTAATGTTTAAATTTGTCGAGAATTAGCANAAGGTGACATTAAAGCGTAATGTTTAAATTTGTCGAGAATTAGCATATTATTAAAATATTTACGTTCCTAACACTTTCGCAGTTTCACTTCATTGAGGTGTGTATAAAGTTCTGAGGTCCACGGCAATGTTAATTTTACTTACGGCAGAATAATGCAAAATGAGCGGAAAATTATACACAGATCAATGCTAGCTATTAGAAGTGTTCAGTTAAATACAAAAAGCACATACATTACTTTTTTGTGCCAAAAACATTACGAAACAAATGTAAGTGGCGGCATATATAAACATGACAATTTTTGTAATACCTTGTAACATAGAACTGAAAATGAAAAAAACCACGTGTTGTTCCCGCCTGAGGCAGGAACATGTATGGATGAGGGGAGGCTGGCGCCCCTGAGCTGGCTGNCCTGAAATCATGACCAACCGCCAATATGTCTCCAGGACTGAGCATACCGACGCCGATGAGAGAATTCTGTCTACCTTCGTCTTTGCGCGATGCATTTCGTAAATATATGAGATGGCTTATACATTCCAAATACAAGTTCCTCCCTCCACATGGATTCAAATTATTACAGTTAATATTTATGAATTCATAAATTTGTTTTTCTTATCTATTAATTTTTTATAATGAAATTTTGTTAAATTTAATGCAAACCGCATTTAATCGTTCAGTTTATGAATTCTAAATTTAATAACCACTACATATTTTTTAATGATTACACCATGCTTCAAGGTACGAACCCTGTGACGTTTCCAGTATCAAGTAAGAAAGGAACATAAATAGCTCAACTATTCAGGGGCCTGCAAAATTAGCAAAGTCTATGTACGGGTGCCAGCAGAAAGAATTGATGTCGGAAAAGCAGAGATACAGCCCAGCGTACCCCATATTCGACACTGCTTTGACGTCTCCACCAACCTGAAGCAAGTTAGACTATTATGCTGCTCCATGGGAATTAGACGACTTAACGCTTTTTTTTTTTGCATGTAACGTTTGTAGGTACTATACGAGTTTCATTAAGTTATAATAAAAATAACAACTTTGTACTACTTCACTATGCTAAAATTTATACACAACATTTCGTGAATAATTCTCTAGTAGGCTTGTTTCAGTTAAAAATCACGTCTTCACAGATGACATTTGAAAGCTATAAAAAATTAATGAATAAAGGTCGTGATTTTAACCACTGAAATATGTGATCAGATTTACAGACGTAGGCTTTTTTATTCATCTTTCTTTGAAAACCTGTTTCTGCTTTATCCAGTGATATATTTGGTTTCAGAACTTTTACAAGGACTTAAATATAGTTTTACATCAACCTAAGTCACGAAAACTGGGGACATCAAATCGGCACCCCTCAATAACGCTTTCCTATACGCCAACACTTCTTCCCGCTATAGTGTTTGGTCATGACATCATGCATGATTTACATTCGTGAGTCCATTGGTTCGACCTCAATCAGCTGTATTGAGGATAGTGTTTTCTTTCCATTGATTTTCCATCGACATTACGGAAGAATGCAGGCATAGTATTGTAATTCCTAAGTACGCCTCTTTCATATTCAATTGTTTGTTTAAGATACCGGCTGACCATTGTGTCTAAATCTGGCAATTACAGAATACATAGGTCTTTTCACTGAGTTTCATATATCTCGGGCTCAGTACAGAGCCGGGTTGAATGCCTAGGCGACCTACGCAGTTGCTTAGGGTGGCAGCTTCTGCAGGATTTGGTGTTGATTAAGACTCATTATCTGAGTTCTAAGATTGATTCGGTGGGTGGCTTATTAAGTATACTCAGTTTTACACTGGCGCTAAAGTAAATTAATAACTACCTCCGTTCAACATCAGGCCAAGGCAGACTGAATTATGTTTATTTTAATTACATCAAAGAGACATATTTCGTACAATAGACCGCGATGATGTTATCAGTGACTTCGCACAACAGAAAGTGCCGCGTAAACTAATGTAAAGTAAGTTTCCATGATTGCATATATAACATGGGCTGTTTGTTCTTGTAGTGTAAGATTTTTTCATTATACATTGTTGAACATTTTATTGTTCGGGTCAAGAGATGCATTCAGGTGGAGTGGAACAGACGGAGAGTGTTTTGGGGAAAGCATACTGCTTAAGGCTACAGTATGTATAAATCCTCGTTCTGCATTACCAGCTACGCTACTGCATACCAAATTATTGTTTTATAATTTCTCAGTGTCTGCACATTGTTTATCCCTACACCTTTCAAAAAGTCTGTGTACGCAACTCTAACAGTATATTTCGACCGACTCACGAATCGGCATGCTTCCTGTAAAGTTGACAGCGATTACACAATACAGCATTTCTATGTCTTTAGGTGACATTAAAGCGTAATGTTTAAATTTGTCGAGAATTAGCATATTATTAACATATTTACGTTCCTAACACTTTCGCAGTTTTACTTCATTGAGGTGTGTATAAAGTTCTGAGGTCCATGGCAATGTTAATTTTACTTAGGTCAGAATTATACAAAATGAGCGGAAAATTATACACAGATCAATGCTATTAGAAGTGTTCAGTTAAATACGAAAAGCAAAAACATTACTTTTTTTGTGCGTAAAACATTAAGAAACAAATGAAGTGGTCGCATATATAAACATGACAATTTTTGTAATACCTTGTAACATAGAACAGAAAATGAAAAACCCACGTGTTGTTCCTGCCTGAGGCAGGGACATGTATGGATGAGAGAAGGCTGGCGCCAATCTGAGCTGGCTGCCCTATCCGAGAGACAGACTTGTCGCCCCGGCCAGCCCGAAGAAGGCGAACGAGCTGTGGGCGGAGACGCAAGTGGAATGAAGACGGGAGGAAACGGGAGAGCCACACTCCCTACATGAGAACTCTCCCCCCCCCCCCNGGGATCCAACTCCAAACCTCAGAAATAAGAGGCAAGTCATTAACCGACTGAGCCAACCGTAGCTCCTGTAACATAGAACTAACTTTCGTAATTCCCTGCAGGTAATTCTGTATTTTTTTTTCAATCTGCGTTTGTAATAAAGTGTATGCAGTAACGGGCAAATATGATTTTTCAAAGTCTCAACTCGAAAGTGTCTAATGAACCGAGAACCAGTTCTCCTGTACAACCGCGCCGTTCGCTAATGGAACAGGCTTTCGCGTCGCGGTTGTGGTCGGCAGATGCACAGTAGTCATTGACGTTGACAAAGAGACTAGGGTGTGTGCGGTTACCCGCGCCTGGCAAGTCTTCGGTTTCGGACCGCAGTTTCGCTCCATTACGCCCGACAACTGCTAATTGCGACCGCTGACGTTATCTCGCGGTTGTGGCCGCGGGTTTTCCGGACTCTTAGGACGGCGAGTTTCACGAAAGTTGCATCCCTCTCTATGGCTTTAGTTTACTTTACACTGAAACGGTCTCACCGAAATTTTCAGAAGGTCTAGAACACGTGCAAGGATGCTGGGTTAGAGTACGAATTTGAAGTGAACACCGACTGCCGTACGCTATTTCTTTACGAGAGTTGAGGTTTTGAATTAAGGTTATTTTACGCTTTTACGCAAAACTTCTAGCTTAACTATGGATAACTAGATTTCTAATATTTCCATTTACTTGTGANGAAAGTTGCATCCCTCTCTATGGCTTTAGTTTACTTTACACTGAAACGGTCTCACCGAAATTTTCAGAAGGTCTAGAACACGTGCAAGGATGCTGGGTTAGAGTACGAATTTGAAGTGAACACCGACTGCCGTACGCTATTTCTTTACGAGAGTTGAGGTTTTGAATTAAGGTNAAGTGAACACCGACTGACCTGCGCTATTTCTTTACGAGAGTTGAGATTTTGAATTAAGATTATTTTACGCTTTTACGCAAAACTTCTAGCTTAACTATGGATAACTAGATTTCTAATATTTCCATTTACTTGTGAGCACAAAGTTTTACATTTTTGTAGCAACTTATTATAATACCCATTAGGTTAACTGCATGGTTGCTAGGCCTCTAGCAGAACCAAAACGTGTGTTAGTTTTAATACTACACTATTAAAAAGGATATACATTTTATTCTTTACTGGAGCATTTTCCACTATCAGAAGAGCAAACCGAGTTTCCTTGTTAGATAAATAAGTTATATATATTTGTGAGTGTACGTCATGTGTTTATATATCTGACTGTATGTGCAGCATGTATAAGAATCTTTTTCTGCAGAGGCATGTGAGGAAATGCAACTACTCGGCACCATAGTGCGCGAAATATTCGTCGAGCAGTGCCTGCCAGTATGCAACCATTCTAACGCAAGAGAACCGTTGCTTGCAGCTCTCGTAGGAGATACAGCAGCCACACAGTCTGTTCGTGGTTACTTCCTGCGTTTCTGGAACCGTGTTGAGGTTCTACTTTCTAACTACTCATTATATATCCTTCCTCTACATCTAAACAAAACATTAAGTCTGGAAGAAATATCTAAGGAGAAACCAAAGTACGGTATTTTAGCTCTGGATAAGAAAATTAAAAATCAAATATTACGTATACAAATTAAATGTATGGAGCNAAACACGTACTTTATAAATTACGTAAAAAATCTGAACTTAATAATAATCATCAACATAAGAACTTTTTTCACTAGTCATTATTAACCTGCCGCTTATCTCTGTTTTCAAAGTATATTATGAATAACTACAATTTTAAAATTGGAAGTTTAATATAGCCACAAATAATTTACATTTATATTAACTCAAGTGTACAGCCCTTGTGATATATTATTATTTGTTCAGGGCACGAACGTGCCCTAAAGTGTGAAGATACAGTGGATATACTATACAAGTTCCGTAAGCGTCTGTGGCTTCGGTGCGGGAGGGTAGCCCTGTATACAGACAGGATATGCCCCTACTCTGCGCAGGATCTTAAATTATTGTGGCTTTCGCAGTAAACTAAATGCACACCTGACTTTTCCGTCCGTGAGNACATAAGAACTTTTTTCACTAGTCATTATTAACCTGCCGCTTATCTCTGTTTTCAAAGTATATTATGAATAACTATAATTTTAAAATTGGAAGTTTAATATAGCCACAAATAATGTACATTTATATAAACTCAAGTGTAAAACACTTCTGATATATTATTATTTGTTTAGGGCACGAACGTGCCCTAAAGTGTGAAGATACAGTGTATATACTATACAAGTTCCGTAAGCGTCTGTGGCTTCAGTGCGGGAGGGTAGCGCTGTATACAGACAGGATATGCAACTACTCTGCGCAGGATCTTAAATTATTGTGGCTTTCGCAGTAAACTAAATGCACACCTGACTTTTCCGTCCGTGAGNCTACTCTGCGCAGGATCTTAAATTATTGTGGCTTTCGCAGTAAACTAAATGCACACCTGACTTTTCCGTCCGTGAGTCAGACCCATGACGACCGGATAAACACGCACTCCACACTATCGCGGCAAAAACTACTTCGAAAGTGCGTGACCTGAAACAGTGATCACCAACCGTGTGTAAACTGGATGCTTAATGAGCTGATGGTATGTATTTCAACCCCTTGCTCATGGAAGCTATGTCATGAGGTCGTAGGGACCTGGCACGGGAAACTCATACGTCGATTTTCAGGTGTTGCAAGCAAGAAATATTATTATACGTGCTGTACTTAAGCTGACAAAACACTTGTTTAGTTGTCACAGCCAATGAGTAATATGAACGAATCATAACCTAGATTAATAACACAGTTTACGAATNAACACTTGTTTAGTTGTCACAGCCAATGAGTAATATGAACGAATCATAACCTAGATTAATAACACAGTTTACGAATTAGTTACCCAGAAAGAATACATTTGCCTATTAACAGTGTACAGTACCGACTAAAAATTACCTTCATTTGCGTCATCTACACACTTGTGTACACAGGATATGTATGTTTTATGACTTATTTATGAGTGGCTTAACGTCTCTTCGAGAACTAGTTCNCACAATTGTGTACACAGGATATGTATGTTTTATGACTTATTTATGAGTGGCTTAACGTCTCTTCGAGAACTAGTTCACTAGAGGCGGGAACATTTTCTCGGAGATTCGGAGTTGAGGAAGGAATCGAACATGTTTTACACATAATTTAAAGGGACAGACAAACACTGCTCATGTTGTACTAATATAGAAACTAACTGAGGCAAATTGTTGTAAGACGAGTAACCACAGCTTACAAGGTGTGTGCGATGTCTAACCAAGTGTTGTATACATCCGTAACACAGGCCTGGGAGCTTCAGGTGCTGCACGACGCACACTGGCGAAAATGTTTTGCTCAATCAAACAAAGTTTGTTTGGAGCAATCTAATTAGTTGTTTGTATAGGGCCGACGAAATTTTTTTTAAAACAAAATTGTTCTATTTTTCTTATTTTGTTGCCCTATATTAAGATTCGGTTTGTCCAACTAAATATTTATTTGGTTCTACATACATCACAAAGTTTCTGTTAATGTAAAACAATTAGAAGCACGATCGAGACTTATAAACTGGTAATTGTTTTAGATACGCACATTTCAAATACTGGGAACGTGCATAAACAAATATTTCGAGTTTTACAGCTTACATTTTTAGTTTCCTGTTCAATTTGTTTTATTAGGATTTTTATACCATTACTGAGCATCAATAAATGCACTAAGAAACACTATTACGATCCTAATTGTAAAAAAAAAAAAAAATCACAAAAAAACTCTCGAACTGTATATTTGAACGAAGGCAATCAAATGAGTGGCCAAACAATGNAAAAAAAAAAAAATCACAAAAAAACTCTCGAACTGTATATTTGAACGAAGGCAATCAAATGAGTGGCCAAACAATGATATACACTTGATCCAACTAAATATTTGGTTGACCGTCTAATTTCTTTTAGCCAAACACAGGGGTTTTGTTTATTCAAACGTGTATTTTGCTAGATGAACAAAATTAATTTAGTTGCTTTTCAAGTCTTGTTTACTCTAGAAAATATTTTGTTGGGGCAACTAAATCTTTTTTTAGTCACATACAAACAATTATTTTGCTGGCTGGAACCAACCTTTCTCTCGTNTTGTTGGGGCAACTAAATCTTTTTTTAGTCACATACAAACAATTATTTTGCTGGCTGGAACCAACCTTTCTCTCGCTGCAGTCCGGCCATTAGAGAGAGAGAGAACCGACGGGAGTGTGAGGATCGTGATTGCTCTCTGCGGCGTGGGTGGCGCTCTGCTCAGTAAACATGCCATACGACGACAATAATACTGACGAGAAATAAAAAAAGAAGGCAGTGGAGACAGAACAGTGGAGCCGAGCGGGCAGTCCGACAAGCGAAGGACGACCACCTGCGTGCTCGCCACGTCTCACTTGCGCATGCGCGGCACCTTACACTTCGTCGCGCTTTGTGTCGTGCAGTTCCACTGAACACGGTGCTACGACCCAGTGGCAGCAATTTTACCCAACGCTGAAAATATCATCTCGCCTAGAGAAAGTTTTCTGAGAACCGTCCCGACGGCTTTTACATTCCTTCCCATAACAAGGGCGTTCATTTATTTTGCATATACGGAAGGGGGTAGGACAAACATCAAATCGACTGAATCTATAAAAATTATGAAAATTTTTGCCCTTCCCCGAATGAAGTATGTGATTAGCATTCATTAACAACAGTTTTTAAGGGCTTAGTTTTATTTTGCAGTGAAATAATTTGAATAAAAAATTAACTTACGCACTTTTCTAAAACACATTTTAGAGTAACAATTTTTTTTTTTTTTTTTTGGAATTT
>NQII01000724.1:682965-698445 GCA_002778355.1 Clitarchus hookeri
TTTTTGATAAAAAATAACTTCAAGCCAAAAAATGTGAAATTACTCTCCCCCCCTCCAAAAAACAAAACAAAATTCAGTAATTTCGGTTTTACGAGGATCGATGCATCTGTCTGCTATATCGGATATTCATGACCATGACCTTCACCCCAGGTGACCTTAAATACGAAAAATTGAGAATATTAATTTAGAATAGTAAAAAGCCGGAAAAATTTCACTATGAACCCCAAGTGCTATTTTGAATTTACTTAACCTTGACTTGCAATAAATAACCTTGGGCTGACTTTAAAATGAAAAATGGAGAATAATCGAAAAATTATTTTAAAAAGGTAGAAGAAGGAAGGGAAGAATACATTATTGACCCTAATTACCATATTGCATTTCCATGACATCGACCTTGTTTCTGGGTAAAGTTCAACAACAAACCGAGAAAATAAAAAATACTGTAAAAAAGGGGAATATCTTCAAAATTTAAGAAGTATAAAAATGTTTAAAAAATTCCCAAAAATTTTTATAAACATAATTTTGAGAAACTTAATAACTGGTGTTACCACCCCAAATGAGTAACCGGTAATATTAATGATGAATGTATAAGTTTTACTACTATGTGGCAAATCCCGTTAGTGCTGTATCCCGTGGGAGAATATATTTTCTTTTTATACTTGTAGTAGGGGCCATGTATAGAGCATTGTGTAAAATAAAAAGAGTTCTGAAGTGCTAGGCACTCTAAAATACCTTTCACTTTATTGAAGAAGCGTGTTAATCCGCTGAGGAAGCCCAGGCGGCAGAAGCGATTGGGCCAGACTCCAGGTGTGGGCTATTGCCTAACAGTAGTGAGGACCTCTCGGACTCCTTTACAACAAGCACTGGTCACTTTCTCTGGGCCAATGACCCTTGCCTCGTGCTGCGCTGTTCAACGAAAGGAACACACACTTCAGACGAGGGCTGTTGAGTACTTTCAAAATATAACTCACGCTAGAAACACCATTTCAGAATACTCCAAAACGGCTAAAAACGGGGTTTTTTCTTCACGTTGTATCTCAATGTAAACGCATCATATACGTACAAAATTACTCAAGGGTCCTGGACTGACCATTCCCACAGACTTTCCTTAATAAAAGAATAGGGTCACCGCTGAAAGTCCTATAGATACACGCAGTGCGACTAGAACACTGCACGCCAGTTCAGAGCTTTGCGCTTAGCGGCGATGGCACACTTGATGCGTGTGGCAGTATCGCTCTTATTGCTCCCGCGTTTCTCGGNAGAGCTTTGCGCTTAGCGGCGATGGCACACTTGATGCGTGTGGCAGTATCGCTCTTATTGCTCCCGCGTTTCTCGGCCTCAAATGCGGAAAAAATCTCCAGGTAGACGGGGGCCTTAAATCGCTCCAGAACTGTGAATTTTGTTGGAGGACCACTGGGAACTGTTTCATTACAATATTAAGTATCACTTACTTGTACAGGTTACTAAACCGAAGTTATTTATTTTCAGCGAAATTACGCAAATTGCAGATAACTAAGTCAAATTAATTTCGCTTTGTAAAATCTCCCATGGAATAAACAGTAAGCAGCATTTAACTAATTGAAGTTACAAATATAGTTTCATAGTATTAATGACTATTCTGTGTTTTGTGAACTGAGCTCGCGTTCACAAGAAATTTTCAAAGTGAACCGCAACTTTAACATAAGGACTGAGTGTATTGGTGCAGAATGGAGAAGCTATGCTTTCTATAAATNTTCAAAGTGAACCGCAACTTTAACATAAGGACTGAGTGTATTGGTGCAGAATGGAGAAGCTATGCTTTCTATAAATTTTTTTAGCCAATTAGGGAATCCACCCAGCCAGAACTGGTTATCGTCCAAGCCGACGGACTTCAAAAAATTATTTGAGTAATTTTTACATGCCATATAATATCCCGCTGTGATTCACAATTTACACCGTGTTTATCTCGTCACTCACTGACAACACTTTGAATGAACTAGCCACGCGGGAATACGTACACGGGGTGCAGTAGATACTTACAGTTGGTTCGGTACTACCTGATAGATTAGTCACTCAAGTGAAATAAGCACTACGCTGTTTTACGGGTGACCAAAAATTTGTTAAGTCAAATTAAAAAAAATGCCTGGCTCTAAGGGCACATATTTTGTCATAAACTGTAACAGAAGTCAGCGTATCTGCAATAACGTGGCCAGAGATGTATAAAAAAAACAGCTATACGCAGGACCCTTGTTGAAAGTGCAGTATTTTAATTTCTGGCACTGGAAAACTGTCTTTATTGGCATAAATTTGTTAAACCCTTTCAGTCCCACTTTAATTTACTATTCCAGATGTTGCAAACAAAACATTTTATAATGCGTGCTGTACTTAAGGTGACACAACACTTGTTTCATTGTTGCAGCCAATGAGCTGTAGGCATATGTTCGCCTAAAGTTATATAAACAAATTATGACCTAGACCAGTAAGACGGTTTGCGAATCATTTACTCACACGTCATTAGTCATTGAGCTTCGCAATGCGCAGTACAAACCAAAAATTACCTGCCTTGCGTAATGAACACAATTCAGTACATTAGGTCTGAATGAGTTAACACGCGTTAGAGCAAACGATAGCGCAATTTTGGTATTTATATTTGTATCAGTCTTGCCGTGTTCTTTGATAGCAGCACCGAGCTAAGTGACGCAGAGGTAAACCTTCGAACTTACAACCGGGAGGACCTCGGTTCGATTCCTGGTCTGGCCATTCTGATTTCGGTTTTCCATCGTTTCCCGAAATCACTCCAGGTTCCATGCTACGGGCTATGGTTGATTACTTCCTCGTATCTGCTTCTCTGAGCAACTTGCTCAGTCTACAATGACAGTTTCGCGAGTTCATTTGACGGCAAGGCTAAATTCGACAATCCTGTATACATTCCAGGAGATGTCATTTGTTCATTGGCTGGCGACTTTATGGTGAGCAGTTTATCCTGTGCAGTAGGTTGCACGTGGCTCGCTCGGTCTCCTTCTACACGTGTATTACTCGTTCGCAGTCTTGAGGGGCGTTTCAGGAAACAAGTGCCACAGTTACAAAAGTAACAAAGAAGCACAAGTGTTGTAAGTCTATGTTGGCTCATCTGGATCTCGAGCAAATCCTGGGTCTCTGCTAATGACGTTGTCGAGACGTAAAGCTCTACTTACTTACTACTCGACCAAGCCAATTGTGCAATCGTAAAATGTGTGAACTACACAATGTCACGCCTTTATCTCCCTTCCCTCTTCTCTTACCTAACCCCTCCTGAAGGATAAGATAAACTGCTCGGCTGCGGATGTCAGGTGACGCAGTGACCACAAGTTGTGGCACACTGTTAACTAATCTGCGTTGCCGTGTTGTTGTGGTGTCTGTAGATTGATGTGGACAGGTGTACACCTGCTCGAGCGGACAACTAACAGTATTAGTTCCGCGTGTTCACCGTTATTCTTCCTATTTCAACAGCTACACTAGTTCTAAAATCTCACCCCTCCCTGACTGCATGCTCGAATAGTACCTAGACATTTGTCACTTTTCCCCATTGGCAACACTAGCGCGAGTCTTTGAGGCGCTCTCCTCCTTACTTCACACTGCCCAGGAAGTACGTTTTTTTTTTAAGCTGGTGTATTTGAAACGTTAATAACGGATTTTCCAGGCTGCCATATCACAGAACACTAAAAAATACTTATGAGAAACAGTAAAATCCAGCCACAGACACCAACAAAATGGCGCCCCACTGGCCAGCAACATGGCGCAACGCTGTACATCATTCAGTGTACAGCATTTCATTTGTCAGAAAAGGCCACCCAACCAATTGAGAAGCAAGATTTATATATTATATATATGCACGTCGGTGATGGTGAACTTTCACGCGTGGCAGAACGCTACACAACGGCAAAGAAGAAATCAAGAGGTCTTTCGAAAGAGCTCAATTAAGCGTGGGGCAATAATACCAGTGTTGTAGGGCAATAGTGTCACCTGGGCGCACGGGGAATGAGCGGCGCGGCCGGTAAATCATGGCGCGGGCCGGGTCAGAAGACACACGCCCCGAGAGGCCGGCCGCGGAAAGCCTGTGGTTAGCGGCCACCGAGAGCAGATAAATCAGGCGGGCAACGAGTCACGCTGCACCAGGGGGAGACGTAATTTCCCGTGGTGAGGGTGGGCCCCAATGGCCACATGCGCCCTCGGGGAGTCGCGCGTGGGTGGACCAGCCGGCGAGACGTGGCTGGACCTCGTTCCCGGCTAACTAAATTACGTAATGACCGTCGGTAACTTACTGTGGGCTCTGCCGGCGCGGCGTCCGTTGACTGTGCTCGTGGGGTCGGCGTTTTTAAAGTGGGCGCTCGACATTCTAGCCGCAAGCGAATGTCAACGGCTATGGAAAGGTCTCGCAGTGCACGAATTTCCGAAACATTACGAAAAGAGCAGAATGTGAACTACTTAATATATTTTGGCGTGATTATATTTACTGACGAGTTTTGATTGCTGGTAACTGCGAACTGGTGTAAAAAAGTTGCCAGACTAGCGCCGTTTACGAGAAAGNACGAAAAGAGCAGAATGTGAACTACTTAATATATTTTGGCGTGATTATATTTACTGACGAGTTTTGATTGCTGGTAACTGCGAACTGGTGTAAAAAAGTTGCCAGACTAGCGCCGTTTACGAGAAAGTACTTTATTGATCTACGTTTACACACTACCACCTTCAAAACAGTTCCCTTGCGCAGCAACACAGAGTTTCCAGCCTTCACACCGCTTCCGGAATGTGTCCTGGAAGTTTTCTTCTTGAAGTGCGTCAAGCACCTTCTGCGATTCGCATTGGATCTCCAAAATGGCGTCAAAATGGCCACTTGTGAGGCATATATAAATTTTCGGTAAGAAGGCGAAGTCCGCAGGGGATAGATTTGGTGAGTAGTATGGGCACGGAAGCACGTCCATGTTGTTTCCGGCGAGAAACCGATGTGAGGGGACAGCTCGGTGACAGGTTACATTGTCGTCGTGGATCATCCAGTTTCTCGAGCGCCACAAAACCGGATTCTTAAGGGGGTAGTATACTTAATAAATTTGCTAATTATTGTGTATTTTCGTTCTCAGTCTTTCTTTAGCACACTATAATATCATAACTAAGTACTTACAATTTCAATTATTTGTTTTTTAAATACGTTGTTAAGGAATAATTATGTTTTTATTGTCCATTTTTTTTTCAGTTGCTCAATGATCTGAGGATAATTTCACATGTGAAACATCCTTTCTCAGAAGCCTCAAGAGTGCCTGGTGCTTGAACTGTGTTGCAGAGAGTTTGAAATCTTGGTTTTTTTACGAAACTATTAAACGTGCCCCTAGTATGTTTACCTACGAAAATACATCATACTCCATAGGTAGAAGAAATTTTACTTAAAGTTACCACGTATGCTGTAAATATTATTTTGGAGCCTTCCAATAAAGAAAAAATGCGTTTTCAGATTGCCGTATCTTAAAATATACTAGACGAACACGAGCCAAACTACNGCCTTCCAATAAAGAAAAAATGCGTTTTCAGATTGCCGTATCTTAAAATATACTAGACGAACACGAGCCAAACTACGATAGGAGCCTGTATTAAACTTAGCTACACAATTTTTATCAAAAAAATAATAGGGTCACCGTTGAAAGTCCCAAAAGCTCACGCAGCACTACGAGAACACTGCACACTAGAGCCCTGGGCGTAGCGGCGATGGCACACTTGTAGCGCGTGCCAGTGTGACCCTTATAGCTAGGGACACCCGAATTTCACGAATAGATTTCCGCACAGGCTAGATTTGAATACTGTATGGCCATACCAGCAGTAGTCTTTTGCTTACTGGCGGCGTGTCTTTGTGAAAAGACATCTTCCTACTCAACTGGCCAATCAGAATTAAGTTACTCAGATACTGTACATCTGTTATTCGCGGGCAGACACCCAAAATGCGGAACACGTAAATCATCCAATGACGAAAGTGGATCTGAGCTAAAGTGAGTGAGTGAGTGAAAATATTTGAGGATGCTCTTAACATCGGGGTCTTGAAAGCTCATGAGGGTGAAGTGAGGTATGGAGCAGTGCCGGAATGAAAGGGCGGGGGAACGATAGATCACGATAAAACCCGCCAACCAGCGGCATCTTCCGGCACGATTCCCACTTGTGACTGAGCTAAAGTGTTATGAAATATAACAGGTAACGAAATCTTTTCGCGAAAACCTGGTGTCCCTACTTATAGCTCCAGCGTTTCTTGACCAAAATAGGAAGAAAGCGATGCAGGCGGGCGGGTCCCTTAAAAACCCGCCTGTAAAATAAAGGTGGATAACTTAACAGTATCATTTAGTAACGTAATTTTTCGGAGTAGCAAATTGGCTTGTTACGTAATTTCGGTAAATAGAGTACGGAACTTTTACAGTATGTAATAACGCTATAACGTTACGTGCACTATATCATAATTGTACGTAACCGAGTAAAATTTATAATAAAAAATTTTTTTTTTGTCTGGAAAAACGTTATTTGCATAACGCTATAGCTATTTGTAACAAAATAACGTTACGGTGCACTTGAAGTCACGGTACATAACTCAGTAGAAGTTATAACTATATTTGCGTTTCTGTGAATGCCGTTATTTACATAACGCTTTAGCTTGTGGTAATCTGATAAAGTTAAGGTGCACTATAACGTAATGGTCATAACAAAGTAAAAGTTATGAGTATATTTGCGTTGCTGTTAAGTACATAACGCTTTAGCACGTGGTAACCTAATAACGTTAAGGTATATTATAATGTTATTGTCATAACAAGTAAAATTTATGACTATATTTGTGTTGCTGTGGATAACGTTATTCACATAACGCTATAGATCTTGGTTGAAAGTAACGCTACACTGCATGATAAGTTCAAGGTACATAATTCAGTAAAATGTTTAACTATTTTTGTGTTCCTGTGAATAATTTTATACACATAATGTTTAACTCATGTTAAAAAATAACGTTGCGGTACACTATGTCACAGCCTATATATGATTTGTGTTGCTACGAATAATATTATGGAATTCAAGACAATATAAAGTATAATATTAATTTAACTGTAAATATCATTATTAAGGATGGCCTGCACTTTGAAATAGTAATCGTGAAGTAATTTTATTCAGACTGACGATACGCCTAGAGATATGACAAAACTTTACCAGTAAGTTGATATCCGGTTTGCAACTTTGTCGTCGTGTAACAGTACTATTCTGGTACAATTCAAAATAATGTTTCAGTCATACAAATTTGCTGAAAACACTTTCGTAACAGTCATATGGGGCCTTTAGAAAACTTTTAATGTTTCTCTGGCAAATGACATTGGAACTGAGCTTCATATTCTTGTTTTAAAGATTTTTTCAATGCCAAACATTTAGCGTTTATACGACTTGTCGGCTAAATTACGAGCAGTCTTTATATCTACCTACAGTCGGTAATCGGCATTACGCATAGTTTGCTTTTAATCACAAATGCCATGGCTTTTTTCATAACTAGCCTCTAAAATGTGAGCGTGTCAATACCTTTTAAAGTGACTGTACAAAATAACTGTGTTTTGAACTGTACTTCGTAGTTCCTTATTTTATTTCAGTTCGATATTTTTGATACGAGGTATGAAATTCCAATATATATATNGCCTTAGTCTGCGAAACCGTAGCGAATAACTGAACGTCACTGTACTCCACGCCATCAAAACTGAAGTGTGACATTTGGACCTTCAAGGTCGTGAAAGTCGATGAGGATAAAGTGAGGTGAGTATGGAGCAGCGCTGGAATGAAAGGGTGAGAGAAAACCCGCCGACCAGCGGCATCGTCCGGCACGATCCCCACTTGCGAAAATCTGGAGTGAACCAGTCGGGTACTGAAGCCGGTTCGCCTTGGTGAGAGGCGAGCAATCCCTCAGCCACCGAGGACCCCTGTGGGGGGATGACTTATGGATTGGAGGTGTATGTCTGTGAAAGGAGTCAGGAATGTTCAGTTAATCGATGGTGCAATGGGCAAGTCTGTAGGCACATAATGATATTCTAAAGAAGAATGTCAATCGAAGCGCAGAAAAATCAGGAATGTTACCTTGTTACATGGAAACGACCCAAATCATACAGCTAGTCGTTAATAAAGAATGGTTAATTTGGAACAATCCAAAATACATGAAAGCTTCTTCCCAGGCACTCAACCTCATCCCCATTTAAAATCCATGGAAGTTTCAGAAGTCTCGAGCACACAGCTGGGACCGCGGTGGCTCAGCTGCTCGACTGCTCGCCTCCCACCAAGGCGAACTGGGCTCAATCCGCGGCCGTGTCACTCCAGATTTTCTCGAGTGGGAATCGTGACGGACGGTGCTGCTGGTCGGCGGGTTTTCTCGAGGTTTTCCCGTTTCCCCCGTCCTTGTATTTCGGGGCTACCCTATTTTAATCTCGTATTTAACCCTCATTGCCTCTCAACGCCTTGTTATTAAGAACCACCCAAATCTCTCAACTCAACTCAGCAGCAAAAATACATCTTCGAAACAGGAGCTATAAATAGTAGTGACGGAAGAATGCCACAGCATCAGTCGTGAAATGTGTAAAGGACTAGTCAACTCCATTAATAGCAGATGCCAAGCAATTATTAAACCAACGATTACTCCAAATGATAATAAAACTTCTGTTTTGTGGGTTTTATTCAATATTTCTGTCAACTGTATTAATAACAATGGGAATTAGTAAAATTATATTTCCTTAATTTTATACTGTGTTGGTTACNAAAGGACTAGTCAACTCCATTAATAGCAGATGCCAAGCAATTATTAAACCAACGATTACTCCAAATGATAATAAAGCTTCTGTTTTGTGGGTTTTATTCATTATTTCTGTCAACTGTATTAATAACAATGGGAATTAGTAAAATTATATTTCCTTAATTTTATACTGTGTTGGTTACNTATTTCTGTCAACTGTATTAATAACAATGGGAATTAGTAAAATTATATTTCCTTAATTTTATACTGTGTTGGTTACATTTTTGTGCAAACTATGTAATTGCTTATTATAAATAAAACAAATGACCCAGAATATAATATTTGTCAGAAAAGTTAATTTAACTATGAAGAACAAATATATTTTCACAAAACTGAATGATATGAATACGAAAATGATAAACTGTATTTATGAATTCACTTTCAAGCGAACGTATTTCCCCCCTTTTCATTACAGCAACATAAGAATGAAATGTTTTTCTTGGATACTTTATTTCCTTTATCCCGTTAAATTTCAGCGAGGTGAGTATGGAGCCACGCCGGAATGCAAGGGCGGAGCAAACGGGAGAACCTGGAGAAAACCCGCCGACCAGAGACATCGTCCGAAATGATCGTCACTTTCGAAAATCCGGGAGAGATTCCGCGCGAATCGAACCAGGTTCGTCTTGGTGAGAGACGAGTGCTCTAGTCACTCCGCCGCCGCGGCTCCAGTTCAATAACAGTGTCGTTCCCTGACTCAGCTGCCACAAGCGGAGAGAAAGCAGTGATGCACATGCCGTACGTACAGTGGATACACCCTACATAGGATATTCAGGGAAAAAGGGCCGGAGTAATGGCGACCATGGTCTATATTCATGCATTCCCGTATCTACACACGAAATTACAGCAAGATTTTGGGGAACTACGTAATTTCCTGTAAGTAATTTGTAATAATCTCAACTGCAGCATGACATTCCGTGGATACAATATGACAAGCTGAACAATTATTTCATGTTTGGGTATTATTTTGTGTGATTTACCATTAGTGACAATTNTGGATACAATATGACAAGCTGAACAATTATTTCATGTTTGGGTATTATTTTGTGTGATTTACCATTAGTGACAATTACGATGTCGTATGAATATCACATTTTACCGACCCAAAAAAAACTTTTTTGGCAGTAAATGAAATAATTACGTTCGTCCAGTACATTAAAATACATCATCTTTAAGGTTCAGCAAAACATTTCCGTATCGACCAGTCGTAAAATTTTGAATCGTATATTCCATTTTGAATGAACATGTAAATTTTTTTTATCTTCACCAAATATATGTGGGCATAATTGAGATATTGTGATATTATTGAAGAACGTTATCACCCAATTCTAACATTCTCCGTTGTTTTAGAATTACCCATTTCAGAGGGTTCGATGAGTAATGTTTTATGATCGGCAACATCACTGAAATTATGACATCTTTGCATTTTCACGAAAACGGTACAGACCGTAACAGAATATTCCAAGTACCTTCATACAGGATCTGGCGAATTAAGTTATTCAATAAATAACAAAACTGATACAACAGAACAATTTCTGTTTTTGTGGTAATAGTATAGATTATAACGAAACATACAAAATACCTCTGTATTGAGTTGGGCGAATGAAGTTATTCAATAAATAACATCACTGAAACTAAAGAACAATTTCTGATTTTGTGTTAACGGCATAGATTATAACGAAACATTCAAAATACCTTTGTATTGAGATCGGCGAATGAAGTAATTCGATAAATAACAACACTGAAATAATAGAACTCATTCGGGTTTTGTGGAAACGGTAAATATTAAAACGGAACATTCACATGACCTTTATATCGGACATGGCGAAAAAAGTTAGTGAATCAGTAACACACTGAAGATAACAAAACACTGTTTGTTTTTGCGGAAACGGTATAAATTGCAACGAAATTTGCTAAATACCGTTACATCTGGTCCATCGAAAAACGTTACCAGATAAGTAACACGCTGAAAATAACCAAACATTTTAGGGTTTTGCAGAAAAGGTATACATTGTAATGAAATGCTGAAAATACATTTTCATGGGTTCTGCCTAATAACGTTATTTTGATAAGTAACGTTATTGAACTAACACAAATATTTCCGTTTTCCCAGTAACGTTATAAACTGTACCGCATATCAAAGAGTGTTTGTCTATGAGTTACTGCGACAAATAACGTTATTGACTCAGTTTTGATAACCGATAACAGGTGGATAACGTAACAAAAAAAAGNTGAGTTACTGCGACAAATAACGTTATTGACTCAGTTTTGATAACCGATAACAGGTGGATAACGTAACAAAAAAAAGGCTTTACTGCCGCGCATTTTTTTAAGTTATCCACCCTTGCTGTAGAACGCATTATCGACGGCCTGGCNAAAAAAAAGGCTTTACTGCCGCGCATTTTTTTAAGTTATCCACCCTTGCTGTAGAACGCATTATCGACGGCCTGGCCACTGGGGAGGTATTCTCGATGCACAATGCACCCTGTCACCGAGCTCACTTCACACTAGAGTTTCTCGCCGGAAGCAACTAGGTTTTGTTTCTGCGGACTTCACCATCTCTTNTCACCGAGCTCACTTCACACTAGAGTTTCTCGCCGGAAGCAACTAGGTTTTGTTTCTGCGGACTTCACCATCTCTTCAAAGATGAATATCTAGCTCAAAGGTTGTCGTTTGAACACCGTTTCAGAGATTCAGCTCGAATCGTAGAAGGTACTTGATGCAGTTTAGGAAGAAGATTTCCAGGACATATTCCAGAGGTGGCAGGAACGTTGGAAAAGCTATATTGCTGCGCATAGAGACTATTTTGAAGGGTTGTAGTGTGTAAACGTGTCAAAAGTGTACCTACTTGCAAAACAGAGCTCGTCTCGAAAAATGTTTTTGATACCGCCTCGTGCAATACTGTAGAAGGAAAGATNTACCTACTTGCAAAACAGAGCTCGTCTCGAAAAATGTTTTTGATACCGCCTCGTGCAATACTGTAGAAGGAAAGATATCGTAAGGGCATTGGGAAGGTGTTGCTGTGTGTGAATTTCTAAAATATAAAATCAAGAATTTAATTTGAGTTACTTAATATAGTTCGGTGGAGTTTGTTTCATTGACTACTTTTTAGAACTAACAAAACTATCACATTCAGCAATGGTTAATAANTATAGTTCGGTGGAGTTTGTTTCATTGACTACTTTTTAGAACTAACAAAACTATCACATTCAGCAATGGTTAATACAATATTGTATGTTTTTTCGAATAATAATGCACATAAACCACAAAATCAAAACACACGCAAAAATAACTGCTTTAAATGTTTTGAAATTTATTTTGTAAAACTCGACGAATACGATTATTTTTTAATATATGTTAATTTTAACAGAATTTAAATTTATTAAAAAGTACTGTTAGGAATTTTGCTTAAAACATATATTTATTCAATATGTAAAGCTGCAAAGATCATAGAGTTGTAGATAGCATAATGTTGTTAATTTCAAAACAATTATTTCGGCATATTTTCAGATTTTGTGGTTTATATCTCTAATTGTCCGCCAAAAGTTAACAAATTTTAAATAGAAAACTTTAGACTGTGTTAAATACTCCCCTATACCGTAGCTACGAGCATTAAAATATATTGTCCATTAATCTAACCCAATCAAAATATATTCATTAGTTAAAATCATATTGTTTGTTTAATTTTTCGGGAATTCGCTGACTGCGAGACCTCTCCGTGGGCGTTATTTTCCCGGCTCGACACACAGCAGCTCTGCAGTTTCCGTTGGCCCTGGGCTGTCTCCACACCCTCTCGCCTTCCTCAGTGGCACCGAATAAATGACGCGATTACAAGCACAGAGATTCCGACGTACAGGAACCAAATATACTAATGCGGAATTAAACATGTAACTGTTGCTTTTTAATTTCGTTGTTATTAACACGCCAGTTTTACGCGAGAGTGCTATTTGGTGTTAGCCGTGAGGGTGGTTACAGAGAGAGAGAGAGAGAGAGAGAGAGAAGTGGGATGGATTGTAAACCAAACTAACCTACACATATGTTACTGTGCTCGTGCGGCAGTTTATTCGCAAATATGAAGGTGCATTAGCGACTTACGTTTACATTTAAGTTGATTTGAAATATATAGTATCCGTAATATGCCCACCCGAAATGGTACTTCAGAATTGCTAGATTTTGGCCTCCCAACACAGGTTATCGGTTCAACCCCAAACCCAAGTGGTCTGGGAAGTTTGTTACACTGGGATTCGTAGTACAAATCCTTTTCCAAACGAATGTATTCATTTCGTCGTAGCTCCAACCCCATTTCGCATCTTCTCACGCATTCTCCATGTTGGTCAGCAACGGCCAGTCTTTTTCCCGTGTTTAGTCTTATGCTNCCATTTCGCATCTTCTCACGCATTCTCCATGTTGGTCAGCAACGGCCAGTCTTTTTCCCGTGTTTAGTCTTATGCTCAGCATTGGCCTATCCCACACCAGTAGAACTGTCAAAGCCCGTTGGTCAACAGTGATGAACGTGTTTGTTTATATCTTAATTTTCAAAAGACAAGCACTTTTTTATATGAATAAAATGCTTTCACCAATTTGTATTTAATTTCATTGAATTGAAAATTGGTTAGATGAAGTTTACAAACATCTCGAAGCACTTGTTTACATAAACAGAGTTTTAACCTCAAATTATATCCACGTTGTTTATGATAGTTGTATTGACAGAAAAGCAGTTTCATATTGGGACATGGAGACTTGTTTAGTGCGGCTGACGGAATCACTTTACCCCATATTCACTTTACGATTTTCTTTCTGGTAGGGCTGCCGACTCTGTGCTGATACTGGCCCAGGTGATAAACAACACGTGGACATTTATCACGCCCGGAGTGGCAGTCCTTTTACGCGGTACATCGAGCGTTAATTCCCTGTCTTTTTCTTTTATGGCGCGCTTCTTGTAGGAACACGAGGCTGCAGGTGACGGGAGCCATGTAACCCGGGAGCGTACAGTCCCCCACAGCAGCTGGCAGTACCGTTGCGACACACGAACACACACGCCCACGCGTGTACAAATGCGAACACGCGGAACGATCAGGCCGACACGAGAAACCCATCGGGCGAGAATTAATCGCCTCCCCCACCTTCCCTCCTCCGGGAGGTAGGTTGCCGAGACCGGAATCGTGACTCAATTAAAAGTCGCAGCCTCGTTGACATGTGCTGGGGAGTGGAGCCGACTGGAGGGCCCAGAGCGGGTTGCTGCGATCTTATCAGCGCTGGGTTCGGGTGCCGCAACCTCGCGCGCGCAGCGATACGAACACGGATCCGCTCCGCGAGTTGCGCACGCCGCCTTCGCGCACGCCGCATCCGTCAAGGTTGTGGAAATAATACAAATTAACCCACCTGCTGAATTGTGATTACGTAAAAATAAATCTTACAAGTATTTCTGTAAATTATTAAGAAACTGTGTTTTTTAAACTTCTTTGTTAAATTAATTGGGTGCCGGAGAGACGGAGAACTTATAATTTTGTATCCACCAGATTTTTAGTTTACGCGATAATATTATACTGTATGTCCGCAATGTCTTTCCCTCATCACAAAATTCAATAACAAAACACTACACGAGTTATTAAGGTGCTGTTTTCATCTACTAAATGTACAATATCTCATAAAGATTTTTTTGTATGCTTCAGGTGCTAGCTGAATAATGAGCAAGAGGCACTATGGCTTCAGTGCAGGAAAAGGCCCAATGCGTTTTGTTGTATCACGAGATCAGGTCACCGGTGAATGTTCAGCGCGACTTTCAAAGACAGTATGGGCAACCACCACCTCATCATAAAAGCATAACAGCTTGGTACGCGACATTTAAAGAGATGGGGAGTGCGNACAGTATGGGCAACCACCACCTCATCATAAAAGCATAACAGCTTGGTACGCGACATTTAAAGAGATGGGGAGTGCCGGGCCCGTACACGAACGGATGACCCGTCTGTCAATTAAGAGACTGTTGACAAAGTGCGGGAAGCATTTCAGCGAAGCCCCTCCAAATCAAAAAGCGTCGTTAGTCGTTGTAATTCTATAATCGAATTCTACTTGAAAATACAAGTTCGTAGACATTTCGTTCTATATACTTATGTCTGTAAATTTTAGAAATTAAATAAAAATAGTAATTTAATATATTACCTTTATTTATAAAACTATGCTTTGCCTATTCGATGTTTGTAAAATCATAATCTAATTATCTTTGAAAATACTAGTTCGTAGACATGTCGCTTGATAAATTTATATCTGTAAATTTTACAAGTTAAATAAAATTGATGAAAAAATAATTAAAATATTAAATTCATAAGTTTAATGTCNATAATTAAAATATTAAATTCATAAGTTTAATGTCTTTTGTAAATTATAAGTGAGTATCTATGATTATTAAATTAATTTGTATTATTTTAATGAGTACATGCTTCTAATCATATATAAAACCTTTTAAAACATATAACATTTTTAAATTTTTTTGTAAATATGTTTATTTCCCATATACTTGTAATCACATCTACTTCATTTAATTTAAAGCATTACTCCAACACATGCCCTGATAGCTAAGTAGGCCAGGGTGGGTGTCAACCATGCTTGCGATCACAATGTCCGGCAATTCGATCCCGCACCTCCCCCCCCCCTCCCCACAAGATTTTTTGAGCTCTGCAAAAAAT
>NQII01000725.1:9898-20264 GCA_002778355.1 Clitarchus hookeri
CCAGAAAGTTTCCGACGCCCCTGTTCCGCAGCAGAAGCGGACATGACGTCACGACTGGCGCAGAGGTAATCACTTTGGAAGGAAGCTACCAAGGTCGTTGGGACGACCTACTCGCACGTGACTTCCTACCGGCTGGAAGTCCCGCTTCCGCGACGCGCACGCCGTCAGCCGAGGGTTGGCAGCACTCTACCTACGACGACCCTCGACGCGCGGGTAAGGTGCCAATACGCCACTTCCTGCACCGCTCTTTAATTTCCGCAACACTTCTCAAGGCTCGGGAAAGCCAGACTACTCATCTTCATATTCATTCTTCGCCACTTAATGTTTTAGTCTTTACCGAGCTTGATCTTTACATTCGGAGTTTTAATACCACAGTCGAGTTTTCCCTTACTACGTTTTTAAAGACGAGGACAACCACAGGTGAAATAAGAAAATTGTCACAAACATCAAAAGCAAATTATAACAGAAATAACTTTGTCGTAAAGATATATTCTATGAATATGTATTCACGGCTATTTTAGCTAATACGTCCACATCCAGTATGCTCGTAATATGGAACATCACAACTGAGAAAGGGCACGTAATTATGATGAGTTGGTGGAGGGGAGGATCTACCAAAAATATTCATCACAAAGATGCCACGATAAATGAAAGAATATAAGAAGAGATTTAGCCGAAATACCGCAGAAAAAAAAATAGGTTTCATGATTTTGCTGTTACGAGTAATCCTGGCGAATAAAAAAACCTCCTGTTGGCTCAGGTGTTTCAGACTTTGGCCTTCCACAACAGGGACGCCCGATCCTACCATAGGCTCCCGAGGGCAGAAATTTTTTGTACGAGGTATTGAACGCGAACCATCCTAGTCACATAGCGCGACGCCTTAGCGATCACGTGTAGAGAGGTCCTGGCTGTAAAACAAAAGACAATGAACGGCACAAAACAAAGAACACGATGCGACAAACGAGACAANGGGGGGGGAACCAAGTAGGAAAGTGTCCTTTGTTTTCCTCCGTGGTCATTCTCTTAAGATTTTTTTGTCAACCTAGGCAATGGAAACAGTCCCATTTAACTCTGAATGTAATTCCACTATAGTAACGAACTTAATACTTCATAACTACAGTTGCACAGATACGTAATAGGTAATTTAAATGGAAACAAATTAAACGAAATTAATGTGTGTTATTCCTGGAAGAAAAAAAAAAAAATAAGCAGAAATATTTAACATAGCTGGGACAGACACCTGAACACATTTTCCAACTTGAAACATGCTGCCGCTAAAGCTAAGTATTTGCGACAAAGTATGAAACCGAAAATTACAGAGGCATTACACTGGATTCCCGTATAAAAAAAAATATAAAGTATTGAAATTAAGTTAGTATGCTGCCCAAGGTAACCATTTTAACACATTATGCAAAAGGCATAATGCGTTGCACTAGAAAATTTGTAATGGGTGATGGTTTCAGTTTTATTAAATGGTATCATGCATTCCCAGTTTTCGCCGATAAATATGGCACGAGATACTTAATTATCTTGGCATTATGGTCCATAACGCAACGCGAAGATGAACGTGTTGGAGCTGAAGGGAGATGAACGTGTTGGAGCTGAAGGGATAAGGAATATCACCAGCCACCAGTCAAGTGTGTATAAATTACTCTAATTATTTACTGATTTTTAAACTGAGAGCAACGCGTGAACTGCCTGTAACATGGGATTAACCAAGGAGGAAAAAAAATGAGGAGTAGTTGGGGGCGGGTAGGAAACTGATTACTGGTTCTCCATTCCCGCTGACGTGACCTTGAACTGGGCAATAATCACTGTGCGCAGATACGAAGACGGGCCAGAAGAGAACGAGAAGGGGCCAGTAAAATTTTTATTTTCTTGTGCCAATTATTATTATAGGTTAGGATGCTGCTTTACAACGCAAACCAGTCCACAACTTCTATTACGTACAAATGAACATTGTCGTGGTTGGTAAAAAAAAAAAAAAACTGCATTAATGACACTGGTCATTAAATAATTCATTATTTTATATTTGTATGAAATACTGTTAAACTTGTAGATATAACTTGCAAGTACTTTTCCCCGCATATTCTTAATTAATTATAAGGTATGCTTAGCAAAACATATTTTAAAAAAATCATATAACTGCTACAAAGAAAAAATATGTAAAAATGCCTTTTTTATTAGAATTTTTTTTAAAATTGTTAAAACATTTCTTAGCGCGATTTTTAAGACATATTGAAGTAACTAATGGTATCTTATTTCAATGTGAATTATCTCACTTAGGTACACGGAGTAGTTTAAATTTATCTACATCGCAAAAAACACTTGAATTGTGATTTTAACGCGCCATAACGTTAATAAAAAAATACACACATATGGCGTGTAAAATTTTTATGCTAGGAAATAATACATTTAAGTAATGTCAACAAGCTAAACAGTATTTCGTACAAATATGAAATAATGCATGTTTTGATGACTGGCGCCCTAAAAGTCTGAAAGGCCCACGGCGTAGTCGAACTTACATACCGAGAGAACTTGCAGCTAACTTCTCCAATGAACCGCCCCAAAGCATGGCCCGTGCCTTGACATTTTCCAGAGAGATATTGCAACTCAAAATTCAAATACTCTGCACTGCCTCTCCTTTTCCAGAGCGAGACTGGGTTATAGACACGCACGCAAACTTAAATAATACTGTACGATACGTGATCTCACGTTTTCAAGGAAAGCACGTTCGTGAGGATGTGCTATCTTTCCTCGCACGCACGTGCAGGCTTAATCCCGGATCACATCCGCGAGGCAGTACGTAAAAATTCTGCTCTCATCTCGACATTCTTCCGAGACTCCATTACGTCAGATTTTGGGTCAGAAGTGCATCACATTCTGTCAGCACACAAATTAACCTTGCGAAAACGTGTAGGTATACTGAATGAAAAACACAATGCCCTTATACAACCAAAGCGCGACATGTTTGCCTTAATTTACGGCACTCTTAAATATGTTATATACCTACCTACACACACAAATTGCAATTTAAAATATTGTACTGTTCAACTATACAACGTGGTCTCCAGTTTCTTTCGGAATGCGAACAAATTTGTTGATCATGTTTCGGTACTTCGGGAACGAACAGAGAAGAGAAAGCAATGAGTGTTCACTGTGCACGGGAAGGGACTGTACAACGGCCATGATGCAGTGACCGCTCACCAGAGCGCGTTGCGAGCTTTTCGACCAGCCTTTTTGTATCTGTCTGCGCGCCAGTTTGAATAGTTGCTGAACCATACGCTGTTCTAAAAACATTAGTCGTTCTACAGCACTCACAATGGAGGAGTTGAGATGGAAGAAAGGCCTTTGTAAGAAAATCATATCTGAGATAGTGGCAAGTAAAGGTATTATTTGCAACAAAAATTATCAATCATATTTTTTTTTCTTAAAAGACAATACCTTTTAACATTAAAGGAATCGCTACTATTTACTATATACGAAGGAAAGGATACAACAGCTATTCAATAACAGTATCAACTTAGGTCCAGAAATTTTTTTTTGAAGAGTCCAACTGTTGACATCAGATTTTGTGTGCACTATCTATGGACAATACGGAACACGATAAACTGTGTGATGGAAGAAAGGGAATAGCTTACCGAAACCTTTTTTCTCAGCAACGGCTCAATTTTAAACTATTCCTTAAAAATACGCAATTTACCCATTTTCTCCTTTACAAAACCAAATAAATTAACTCAATTTGAAAATAAAATGAAAGTACTGAAATTAAAAAAAATTGAGAACCAATGTTTTTAGTTTGGGCAGTAGCAACTGCAGAGTTAAAAAAATGAAGAGGCGTATATTCCAGACGGGATCGTGACTGTGGCGATGCCAGCAATACGCTACGATGTGAAACAATGCCTTGGGACAACAAAGAACACGTTTTCCCAACCCTACTTTCAAAATTTTTTTTAAGAAAGTAAAACCTGATGCTTTTATATACGTGAAAATGTTGGGCGACGTAAAGAGGTGTTTCCCCACGCGCGAATTTGTATGGAAGGCAATTTTAATACAGGATGTTGACGGGCAAGTAAGCAATTTTTAAATCAACCTTTGAAAAAAAATATAAGCACTGCTCATAATAATGACACACACACACACACAACTCGCACAGATATGCACGCCCTCAGGTAATTTGGCAGTGAAATAGTTCTAAACCTTGGCGTGGTATTGCGAGTATAATGTTTACATTTTCGGCAAATCCGAGTTAGTATTTATTTTTGCTTTCATGCATTCTGGCATGAACTGGCATATTAGGAACAACTTTACATTGCAAACAAGTTCACTTTTTTACTTGAAAACCTACAGAACAACGCACTAAAACTCAGTATTCGTTGACGTTTGAGGGGTGAGTTACGGAACCCGAAGTCCCTTCTAAGAAGCCTAAAGGCAATTTCACACAGTAAAATATTTATTGATTTCAATTACTCGAGTTAAACTTATTGAACTAAAAACTCAATTTGCCTTTCAATGAATTGCATCCAATAAACTTTCAAGTGTACACATAAAACACAAACTATTTAATGAAACCAGTTTAATGGATACCGAAAGTAAATTTTCAGAAGTATCTAAGACTCATTCATGCAAGACAAGAAAATAATCAATTAAACCGATAACAAATTTTCATCATATTATTGCACATTTTCTTTTAAAAAAATATGCATCCTTATTTTGTAATAACTTTAAATGTATGCACATGTCTATTATTGCAAGATTATTTATATTAATAATGTCAGATAAGCTGTGATCAGCGATTGAGATTTTAGATTATAGAAAACATAGAACATGTTCGAAACGAAAATCTTGAAGGAAAATGAGACATTCAAGAAATAGAAATAGAAAGTGGGCGCGGTCATGACGTTCGCGTATAGCATTCAATGAATTGAATTCAATAAAAATTGAAGCTAATTTGAAGAAAAATTTGATTGTATGAAAGGGCCTTAACAGAATGAAAAAGTACGTAGCCGGCATTTATGAACCTCTTCTTTGACTGCGCTACTTTACGTATGCGATATTGAAGCGTTTCTAACTAATCCGCTGTCACGGTTCCGTTAAGTAACGGCTCCACGTGTAGTTGTAGAAGTGATTTCCTGAGATAACCATAAACGACGGTAAGCACGTTCAGCTAGAAACAGCCTTGCCACGACTGGTCGCGGGGGCGACGTAACGTACAAGGGCTATTCAATAAATAAAGAAGCGAGACATTCAGCGTTGCATGCAGCGTTATCGGGAAGTAACAACAGCCATTACGCTTTCGCCACATTTTCTTGTTTCATTTCGATCAGCAGTAGCCTAGACCAGGACGGTTGAACACGGTGTAGAAAGAAAGAGAAAGAAAGGAAAGGGGGAAGGGGATCACTAAGATGGCTGCAGTCCGCAAGCCTTGCACTTGGGGTAGAGGTTCCCAAAATATTTAAAGCAGTTCGGGGGAGTACGTCAATCTTTCCGAAACTGGTGAGATATACGGATCACAATACTTGTGTAAGTCATCTTATATATATATATATATATATATATATAAATTACAACTGACAGACCACGAGGTACTTAAATTACAGAAGCGGGGTATCGCAAAAACTGGATCGGCGCCGGGTTGCAAGGACGGGGGAAACGGCAAGAGACCCCCCGAAAACCCACCGACCAACGGCATCGTTCGGCACGATTCCCACATGCGAAAATCCGGGAGTGACCCGGCCGGGGATTNCATGCTTTTCAAGAGTAATTTTAAAGCATGTGTACAATAATCAAAATATTAAAGGTTAGCAACTGGCAAGGAAAAGCATGTGTACAATAATCAAAATATTAAAGGTTAGCAACTGGCAAGGAAAAGCATGTCTACCACCCCGCATTAAGTATGTATGTGCTCCCTTCTTTCACAGTTTCTACATTCGTGGTTGGCCACATGTCTGCAGTCACCCATGGAACAGACACACAACTTCGATAATCTCGTTGAATAAACTTTGCAAGTCTCTATGGCTCAGGAGTATGCAATGTTTTAGAAATGTAATTCTCACGTGTAGTTTCAAATGACTAACAGGCTTCCACTTCCCACAATATTCACCTTATTGCCTTCACGTGACCCCACTCATGTAAATGCCAACATCCAAGGGATTTCACACATATACAAAATGTTTGGACAGTGAAAATTAACACCGGTAGCTACAATTGAACCAGTTGCGGGAACATTTTTAGCATGGCGAGAGGTAACACCTTTTCCAAGAACTGTCGTTTGTATCACGAACGAGTGCACTTTGACAGTTCTGAAAGCAGTCTTGTGTATTCATTTACAGGATAAAATACTTTCTGTTGGCATACTGGGCAGGTTGAGTCAGCTGAGTGTGTTTACGTAAATAAACACCGCCCTAGCCATGGAATTAGCTGCAGAATATAGCGTTCAGAACTGTCAAAAAGTGCACTCATTCGAGAGACAGACTATATAACTCATACGGAATTGGAAATGCTAGCAGAAAATGGGCTTCGTGTAGGGCCCGGCTTAATGGCGACACAGGCCTCCTCTTTCACTGCATTTTGATATCAGGTATACATACACATGTGCACATATCACCCTTTCCCCTCGACATGTAACGACACACAGCACATAGCTTAATCCTGCAGCCACCATGTGCGGAAATACGAGAAGCTCAATCAGGGCAGTAGACTTCCAGCAAGTCAGTTGTCAGTTGATCCTAAGTCCCTACGTGGTGCAGTGGTCCTGCCTCTGCATTTAACCGTGCGGAGACTAGGGATGTGCGATATCCACTTTCCAATACCGTTACCGGCGATATATATATATATATATATATGTGTGTGTATATATATATATATAGCTCCCTGAGAGTATTTAAAATCTACGGTCACTGTAATGATTAGCGAAATGAAACACTGCGTATCGCGATTCAATGGCGACTGAACGACCATAGCTTTATTACTAATGGCATAGAGAACACAATAGGATGACATAGAGAAAACAATTGGTGGCGCTAGTTGTTACAGTTTTGATACAAATCATAACAGCTGCATATATCGTAAATATAACTAACATTTATATCGCAAATATATACACTGTTGGACCATATCACAGATGCGATATTTCCGAAATATAGTTTCTTAATCGATACATCGCCGTACCGCACGGCCCTGATCGATACATGGTCGTACCGCACGGGCCCTGATCGATACATGGTCGTATCGCAAGGGTCCTGATCGATACATGACCGTATAGCACGGACCCTGATCGATACGTGTCCGTATCGCATTGACCTGATCGATATATCGCCGCATTGCACGGCCCTAGCAGGAGGGAGCCCTCTGCTCGCGGGAAAGAAGAACCGCGGGGCTGGGCGACAAAGCAGGGAGATGTGGCAACGCCGTGATGAGGGCGGGGGCAGCCTTGAGTGCAGTTGCAAGGTAACACCCGGGCCCGTAAAGCGCGGACCCTCCTCTCCTTCCTCCCCGGCGCGGTCACGACCAGCCGCGCGCAATAAGGCGCGATTTATGGAGGCCGCCACCGGCGTACACGCCTCTACGCTCCCGCGCACACGCGCGCGGCGATTCACCGTCTTGTCTCTCCCCCCACACAGCCCCCACCACGCTGGCACCATCTTGCCGGCGAGGCGCAGGACGCGTCTGCACAAGTCAACTAAACTAGAGGCTATTCTCGCTTAACTGAGCACTTTTCAAAACAACCTTTGAAAAACGGGCACGTTGTATGACGTGCGCCCGGTAAAGTTGGTAACGTCGGAGGAAAAAGTAGTCNAGTAAAGTTGGTAACGTCGGAGGAAAACGTAGTCATATGCCTAAACGTTAAATTAAAGGAGCTCGGTAAACATCTACGAATAGTGAAATCGGTTTTTTTATTTTATATATATTTTAAATGCATATAAGTGTAACAACTAGAAAATTCATAAAAATGTTTACATTCCTCATAATTTTACAGCTCCCCTTGGCCTACGCATGAATAGTCATCAGGTTCATGGAAATGTTAATTGTACATATATTGGAAGAATACGCAATGCAAACACACACAGATTTTAAGTAGGGCTTTCGGAAGTGTACAGTTTACAGTGAATAAACTCTAGCCTGCAGAATTACGGTCTTACATAATGCAACTACACGAATAAAAGNAGAGGCTATTCTCGCTTAACTGAGCACTTTTCAAAACAACCTTTGAAAAACGGGCACGTTGTATGACGTGCGCCCGGTAAAGTTGGTAACGTCGGAGGAAAAAGTAGTCATATGCCTAAACGTTAAATTAAAGGAGCTCGGTAAACATCTACGAATAGTGAAATCGGTTTTTTTGTTTTATATATATTTTTAATGCATATAAGTGTAACAACTAGGAAATTCATAAAAATGTTTACATTCCTCATAATTTTACAGCTCCCCTTGACCTACGCATGAATAGTCATCAGGTTCATGGAAATGTTAATTGTACATATATTGGAAGAAAACGCAATGCAAACACACACATATTTTAAGTAGGGCTTTCGAAAGTGTACAGTTTACAGTGAATAAACTCTAGCCTGCAGAATTACGGTCTTACATAATGCAACTACACGAATAAAAGNAAGTGTACAGTTTACAGTGAATAAACTCTAGCCTGCAGAATTACGGTCTTACATAATGCAACTACACGAATAAAAGTGTGGCGAACTTTTACTTTAGAGGGAAAGTCTAATAGTCAACCTTCCAAATATTTTTTTAATTAAAAGAACAGTGAGATTATTTGTTTTAATGGAGGTAACTTCTAATCGACGAGGTCATTAGGGACGGGAAAGGTTAGGCCACAGCTTAAGTACGTAAACCATCCCAACATTCACCTGGATTGGTTTCGGGAAACCGTGGAAAAAGTAAATCAGTTTAGCCAGAATGGGATTAAATCAAAATAATCTCACGCGTCACCTAAGCGGACCTCTAAAAAATAAAAATTTTATGTTGATCACACGGACTCTAGAATTTGCATGTATGCTGTGGATTGTGGCCCCCCTCCTTTCCCCTCAAATTCCTTAAAATGATTCGTGCCACCGTGACAGCAACACGGAATCGATTACAATGCGATCATACCGTCGACATTTTAACCTTTTCGTGAAGGGTCTGCTTAGTAATCAAACTAATAATGTGCAATATATTTGTTCTTTGTTATTATTCCTCCGTGTTCCTGATGATACATATTCTTACACGTGACAACACCACAGAAGTTTGTCTTGCATGCTATCTGTTCACCGGGGGTAAAGTAAATAGAAAATCTGCAGTAGTACACAGCAAAACCAAAACAGAATAATGGAAAGCATAAGATGTCCTGCAACTCCGGTAGATCATAGATTTTCCGACGCGATCACATCCAACATCATTAGCTACTACGACATTTGACTTCAGATCTATGGCCATAAACATTTTATCAATAAATAACTCTTAAATCTACCGCATGAAAGCCATGAATCACTCCTGCTCGCACAAGCCTTCTGGGCCACTCGTTAGTCACTGCCGCGCGACAACCCGAAGACATTTGGATTGCACCACTGATAGCAATCGGGCCTTCCTAAGCTCTCCTATTGGGTTTCTACAATTGAGTCATTCTTCTGTTAAGTTTATGGCACGGTTGAACCTTAGATACCCTCTGGAGTATTCTCGCCGGTGTAATCCCGTGTCTGCCAATCTGGCATTGGAGCATCCTATATTGGTTTGTGTACCTGCAAAGCTAGGGTTTTACGTGAAGATACGAAGTGACCCCCAGATGAACCCAAACACTCGAATCAGCACGGACGACAAGAGGCATGGATTGAATATCTTACAGTTCGTAAGTTACAATCTACCTTTCAATCTAGGTTTACCACGTTTCATATAGGAAGCCGTCGAAATGCCTTATCGTGGTCAGATTATTACCTACACACCCGTCAAAATTGCAACACGTTAACCACGCTCCGTCTCACAATAAGGGAAGTTGATGGAAAAAACGGATACGGTTTTTTATGCGATAATTTACGTGGCATCGTTGCCAAGATGGGCGCAAGTCCAGTGGGTGGGCAGATAATAAGCCTCTCGTACCTCGTAATCCACGAGCCGGTCCCCGGAGAACGAGAAAAACCTATCACCGGTGTGTCGTCTTTCGCCGAGGTAAATGGGGAGAGAGGCGAACGCGCGGAGCGAAAGAAAACACGAAGAGGTAAAGCGGGGGGAATTAGGAGGGAGCCAAGTTCTCCATCACGACCCGGAGAGCGACTCTACTACTTGCGAGCCGTAGTAAGCCCTGGCGGGGCCACGCCCCTGGTTGTAAAGACCACGTCGAGAGAGAGAGAGAGAGAGAGAGAGAGAGAGAGAGAGAGAG
>NQII01000725.1:20300-62706 GCA_002778355.1 Clitarchus hookeri
GAGAGAGAGAGAGAGAGAGAGAGAGAGAGAGAGAGAGAGAGGGAGAACGAGGGACGGACGAGCAGAGAAGAAGAACGGCTTCGAAGAAAAATGGAGGGCAACCATAATCACCATCATCACAATCTCGCTACCTCAGCCATTGTTGGTCGCGAACAACAACGCCGGCCGGAGGCCCCGCGGTTCCATAACCTCACTCGCTCGCCTTGAATTTGATCGTTCAACTCTTGTCTCCTCCCCCACCATGCCTCCTCTCCACGGAGAGCTCTCGGCCAAGGCGACCCGCGTCCCGAAATTCACCCTGAAGGTGTGTGTTCCGCTCCACGACGCAAAACACACGAAGAAGCCCTGGCCATCCGGGGGACATCCGACGTGAATCCTCTGTTCGTAGGGGGCGGGGAAGTGGAAGACGCAGGGGGGGCAAGACAGAGAGGCCAACGATCTCCCAGGGCGAAGCGAGCCACACGAGCAAGGAATAACCTTGAAAGATACAAAATGATGACCTCTCCCCCCTGCTCGCTTTTGGGCATCAGGCGCGGGGCGCAGCCCTGGAAGGCTAGGCAGAGCCGTCGCTGGCGTGGACCCTCCCCTCCGAGACAAGACTGCAGGCTTGGGCGCGTCGACGTTGCCTTTCACAAGCGCACGCATTTCGCAACCGACTCAGCTACAAGCATGGCCACGTGCAAGGCGCCCGTTCGCGTTACCGTGCGGACCTCGCCCCGTTCTTCACCAGAGAAATACTTTCCTCTGTGGTGTACAGTAACGAACATTCTGCAATCAACTTTACACTTATGGGACCACGGTTGTGTAGTGGTCAAGACTACTCTCCTCCCAGCAAGGCGAACCGGGTTCGATTCCCGGCGGGGTCGCTCCTGGATTTTTGCATGTGGGAATCGTGCCGGGCGATGACACTGGTCAGCGGGTTTTCTCGGGGATCTCCAGTTTCCCCCGCCTCTACATTCCGGCGCTGCTCCATACTTCGCTTCAACCTCATGGCTGTCAAGACCTCGACGTAAGAGTCTTCACTCACTCACTCACTCAAACTTTACTATTATGTTAACTAGCGTTTCTGATTGTTTTCTAAAGCATATTCCTTCCTCCTCACCCAAGAATTAAAATTTTTTTAATAGGTTGTTTTCGGGATGGTCAGGCAGGGAATTTGGAGACACGTCAGGTATCTGGACCACCTTTGACATCGTGGATCTGCTTATAAGTAATTAACCTAAATGATGAGAGGAAACCAGATTTATTATCAAACAAATACGATGCAGTAACTTGGTTTCGGATTTTCATGTGACGTCATGGAGACAATTTACATTACTCATATTCTGCAAACAACAAAGCCTATAATTTTAAATCATTCACAATGCAAAGAGAAATACACGAGATTATGAACGGACATTTAAGCAAAATGTAACTTTTTATATTGAAAAAAGGAAAACATTTTATACGTAGGCAGAAGAAAAATACGAAACTTTTTTGGAATTAAGAATCAAAGGAGTTGTTTGCTGCTCCTAAATATAAATTTCAACCTTACGCACGCAGACGACTTCTCTGCAGCAAGACATCTATTTAGTTACCGTATTCAGCTCTAAGGATGTTAGTGAAATTTATATTTTAAAAAGAGAGGGAGAGAATATAATTCCAGGGAGTTAAAATCGGCTTTTTCAGACTGCCATATCTTAAAACATACTATAGTCGGACACAAACCAGACTAGGACAGGAGCCAGTATTGGACTTTGGTACTTATCACCAATAAAATGATAGTACTACGAGAACACTGCACGCCAGTTCAGAGCCCTGCGCTTAACCCTTATGGCTCCCGCAATTCTCGGCCAAAAAAGAAGAAAAGCAATCCAGGCAGGCGGGATACCTTAAGATCCTAAACAGGAAGTTGAAATAACGGCTTCGTGATATGTGCTTTACGAATACGGACAAAATTAATTTTGAATGTATCACTGATAAGATTATTCCTTACGAAGGCATGACGAATTTTGCCAACTCTTGCGCCACAGTAACAACAAATCACCCAGATAAAATATTGGCTCATATAGTCAAAAATTTAATCACGTAGGTTGGTAAAATACTTTTACACTCAATAGCATCAATTTATCACACGCACTCTTAACAGGCCGTGGGGCATACATGAACGCTATAGAGTGATCGTATTTTAAATTTTAATGGAAGACAATAGCGAAAAAATATAATTAAAGCTCTAATTGCCATAAACGCATTATACCTAGCGAAATCTCGTAACAAACAGTTAAAGCTACGGTAATTGCAGATGCGGACACGCACTTCTCACTGAAAAAAAAAAGGGACCGCGGTGGCTGAGCGGTTAGACTGCTCGCCTCCCACCAAGGCGAACCGGGCTCAATCTCCGGCCGGGTCACTCCCGGATTTTCGCAAGTGGGAATCGTGCCGGACGATGACGCTGGTCGGCGGGCTTTTCTCGGGGATCTCCCGTTTCCCCCGCCCTTACATTCCGGCGCTGCTCCATTTTCACCTCATTACACCCTCGCAGGATTCCAAGACCTCGTTGTTAAGAGCCGCCCAAATCACTCAACTCTCTAACTGAAGTACGATGGGCTGATTGTTACTTTTTTCCTTATCAGCTATTTCTTATCCTTCCACGACTTTTTAAAATAAATATTGCCATGTAAGTAATAAACATGGTGTATATATTTCACCGGAATCTAAAGACAACGTCTAAGACTACATTAAAATATATTTATGGACTATTATTCCAAATCAGAGGGTTTGAAAAAGTGCTCACTTTACCGTGAATAGCCTATCAATTGTTGAGAGCAAATATTATACCAGAGTGACTTATTTCCGCCCGGCTGTTTCTGACGCTGTAAATGGTTGCATGTTATCGCGGCGCAATATATAATGCAAAATAACTATACTAATATTGTAAAATAGTTGCTCGTGATAAGACCGATTATTTAGGATCGCCTTTTTTTTCTACGTAGGCTTCTAAAATCTTTTAGACTTCTACGGATGGATTTGGAGTTAAAATGTATGTCCCGCGGGCACAAAAAAAAAAAGCGAAGTCGTGGACAACGCTGCAATGTTGCCAAACCGAGGAGAGCTACAACAGAGCCACGGAAACGTGCTTACTCCAGGCAGTGGCCTTTATCTCGCGCACACGACGGGACGGGCTTACACAGCAAGGTCAATATTTGTGTGGCGTGATCCGCGGCTGGAAATGTTGTGTCGCCGCGGCACCCAGGGGTCGAAGGGCGCCAACGGTCGCCGGCGGAGAGAACGTTTTCAAACCTCGGTCACTTATCGGCGGTTTGCGCGCGCGCGCGCCGGCCTGCCTGCCCGCTCGCCGTCCACGAGCAACCAGAGGATTCAAACCACCACCGTAGAGTAAGACGGAATAGCGTGCTCATTCTAGACACGTGTTCCGAACATTGAGCGTGGGAAGGATACGAGGTTACAAGCTTTTGTTTATTAATATGAAGGGGCGAGAGTGTTGAAAACTCGAAGGCTGTTCACGGTAAAGTGAGCACTTCTGAAATCAACCTGTGAAAAAAGTCACTGCCCCCGACTGCATATATTTTAACGGCCACATCAACCGGCATGCGCTCAGTAAAGTTGGCAAAGACCGAGGGGACGTAATTTTACGTCTCGGCATTGAATTGAAAGTATCAGGTAATCATTTGTGAATGCTGAAATTATTTACTTAATTTCTGTTTTTTTTTATACATACAAATGTAAGAATTAGAAAATGTGTACGTATGGTGGGAAGATTACATAATACGCATACAAGCAGATAAGCAGGGCTTTCGAAAGTGCTCAGTTTACCATGAACAGACTTTATAAACAAACTCATCATTATTGGTCATGTGACTTGGCAGTTTTTGTCCACGGGCGAGTCAATTTTGGGGACACGTGGAGAAGACGAAAATCTGTCTACCTCATCTTTAGTCTATGATTCAAACACGGCAGAGAACCAACAAACCTAAGAGGAAAAAGATAAGGGACATCCGAGATATGAATAGTTTTTCCCCAGGCAGTCTGTCAAACTAATATTTTTGTAAATGTGGATTGCGATACAGGATAATATACACAGTGCATAAAACACATGTGCTGCATTATATACGCATCTGACAGCCAAAGGCGGATAGAGGAGGGGGGGGGGAGGCAGTTTGAGAAAAATGAGCTATCTTACACAGCATTTTTCTCCAAGAAAAATTTTTACCAGCGTTGTGGATTATTTTTACAGTATTTCTGACGCCACAGAATCTTTAGTTTTAACTGAACTGTAAGAAAACATTTGAAAAATCCCTTCCGTTTGCATCAAAATACACGATCATAGCTACAAAAAAAAATCATAAATCCTAACTACCAACTATTAACTTCGAATTTCTGTCGATTATGGACCCTCCCACCGCCGCAAAATTTAAAAAGCACCACTGTAGTGGGCAACGCACAAAGTAAACTTTTTTCTGAGGGAGGGGGAACTTTTTCAAGTGATATCGATGTCGGAAATATGTACACGCTTATAGGTAACAAACAAACTGCAGCGTTTGGGTATCCAATCAAATATGGCCACCTATAGCAGCCGACGCGGAAATTGAAGACGGAGGACGTAAAAAAGCAAGAACTTAGCACACACTGTTGGCGGGCGCGGGAATTTAAGATGATCGCATACAGCAGACGACGGTGATGAGGGAACATCAAAGATGGAGGATGTGAAAAGCAAGAGAGAAAATATAGGGAACCGAAAGGAATGAGAAAACCCCAAGGCATAGGACGGACGAGAGGACGGGCGTGGGAGAGAGAGATAGAGGAGAGGGGGGGGGAAGAGNGAGAGAGAGAAAGGGGGATAGAGGGAGGAGAGGGGGAGAGAGAGGGGAGATGGGAGAGAGAGGGTGGAGGGCGAGAGAGAGGGGAGATGGGAGAGAGAGGGTGGAGGGGGGAGAGAGAGCAGCAGGAAGGAACGCCAGAGCGTGAGAAAAAAGAAGAGGAATGCAAGAGCATGAAGAGATTGAAGGAATGGGAGCAGGAAGGAAAAAAGGGAAATTCCGAGGGAAGAAAGAGAAATCCAAGATGGTCTCCATTGGCGGGGAATGATAAGAGCATGACATTTCGGCGTGACGTCAACCAATATGGCCGCCTTGGCACCCCGGCACACCGCCAGGACGTCAGGTGACGGGGAAAATACATTTTATAACTACTACGATTGATGTTTAAGTAACTGTGTTCTATTTCATATGACGTAGACGAACAGGAAAGGTGGGGTGGGGGATACAAATCTGTAACGCGAAACTTAACATAGAGACCCGACTAAGCCGTCTTAGCGCGTATGTCTTTTGTAAGGTTACTTTGGGACTAAAGAACCACCCGTTATTTCGCTTTGAGCCAATAACAGTCAATGCGCTAGTCTAAGCCANTTGGGACTAAAGAACCACCCGTTATTTCGCTTTGAGCCAATAACAGTCAATGCGCTAGTCTAAGCCATTATGTAACGAGCGTCAAAAATGTGTCAGCACTTCCTCTTAGCCGTAATATATATAGACTATTCGCGGTTTCTTCGCACTTTTTGAATCAAACCTCTGAAAAAATCACTCTACGTATGACGTGCTTGGTTATTTCCTAGATGTGTCGTGTTATCACAAACGTTTTATACTTGCGTTAACATTCATAATTAATATGAATAAAACAGGGATAATATAGGTGAGTTGGTAATGCCCTCATTATGCAAAATATTATTACAGCGAGGGCACACGAATGCGGTGCGCTGGCCCTTTGGTGCAGTTTTCTAGACTAGGAGCATGAGGCGGAGGAATATATCCTGGAGGTAGAACTTTAACAGGGCTTCATAAAAGTCGGAGGTAGCCAGGAAAGGACTATTACCTATTTATTCGAACTTGTGTGCGAAGCAAGCCCCTTGCCTGCTGCGAATGGATCCGACGGGCGGGCGAAGCGAAGGTTCGACTGGTTACGAGCGTCCATCGCCTACTCGTGCGTGCTACTACTACAAAGAAGGTCAGAGGCGAGGAGTTCGTCAATTAACGCGACTCTCTCGACGGCGTAGCTGCGGAAACCGCTAATTGCGCCACCAGACAGTCCGCCGATAACGCACGACTGCACCGCAGCTCGCGATAACTAAAGTGCCCCCCCCCCCCTTCTCTAGTGACTATTAAATCTAGTCAATCAGAATCGTAGCAGACGAAAGCGGCCGACGTAACCTGGAAAAAATGGACAAGAAGATTACATACATACATATTAATTGTTTGTCGTTACTTCTCGTGTAATCGTTTTGAAGAACTCGCGATGTCTTACAGAAGGGGAAGCAGATGCTATTGACTTTAAATTTTATATCACATATGTTAATATTGAAGTACAGGCAAGTCAGATTACATTTTTCTATGAAAGTATTCTTCACAACATCCTGATGACACTGACATTTTGAGCCCCGAGCATATTAACTTTGTACAATTTTGAGATTTGTATTTAAAAAATTCATTCCTTTAGTTATTTTCATTCTTTTCTGAAAGTAATTTTTCCGCCACTCTCATAACTCTTTCAGGCTATTATTTCATATCACAACGGAAAAGAACGTAGTTAGCCAAACATAGAGAGCCTATATAAAATAATGTCAGTTTATATAACGACAGTGTGTATAGACAGCTTGCGTGATTGGTCACAACAGCATACAGGTGGGTACGAATGAAACGAGGCACGGCCTGTGCTGGATTCGGGGCGAAACCATAGACTACTGACGAGGTAGGCGGATTTTTCGTCTTCTGCGCGTGTTACCAACATTGACCTACCACAACTGTCAACGTCATGTGGTCAGCACTGATGAACGTGTTTATCAATATAATAATTTTCAAAAGATAAGCACTTCTATTTGAATAAAATAATTTTCCCAATTAGAATTTAATCAATCTGCATTACAAATTGGTTATAGCCTATTCACGGTTTCTTCTTACTTTTGAAATCAAACTATTGAAAAATCACCCCATGTATAACGTGTTTGGCTGATTCCTAAATGTGTCTCATATAGCAAGCGTTTTACACCTCTGAGAACATAAAAAAGTACCTTATATCTGGTTAAATTGAATTTTACTTATAAATTATATTGAATTTATTATTAATATGAATAAAAAACAGAGAGAATACACGTGTGTTGGTAATGTCTAGTANACTTCTATTTGAATAAAATAATTTTCCCAATTAGAATTTAATCAATCTGCATTACAAATTGGTTATAGCCTATTCGCGGTTTCTTCTTACTTTTGAAATCAAACTATTGAAAAATCACCCCATGTATAACGTGTTTGGCTGATTCCTAAATGTGTCTCATATAGCAAGCGTTTTACACCTCTAAGAACATAAAAAAGTACCTTATATCTGGTTAAATTGAATTTTACTTATATTTTATTTATAAATTATATTGAATTTATTATTAATATGAATAAAAAACAGAGAGAATACACGTGTGTTGGTAATGTCTAGTANTTATAAATTATATTGAATTTATTATTAATATGAATAAAAAACAGAGAGAATACACGTGTGTTGGTAATGTCTAGTACGAAGTAGTTCTTATGAAAAATATTACTACACTTGAGTGTGTACGAATGCAGTGCGTTGCCCCTTTGATTTAATTTTCTATGCTGGAATAATACTTGTTTGCTTGAGGCGGAGGAATATCCTGAAAGTAGAACTTAAGCAGGGCTTCAGAAAAGTTGGAAGTAACTGTTAATGGACTATTGAGGTGGTATTCAAACATGTCAAAGCCCCTTGTTTACTAAACAGTGTTCTTCAACTTCCAATCCTATCCACTTCGTTTACGATAGTCGTATCGGCAGAAAAACCAGTCCACTGTTGGGACAGGGAGGCTGGTTTCGCGCAGCTAGCGTGATCACTCTACCCGATATTAACTTCACGGATGAAACCCCGCGCCGCTTGCGACAGATGAAGGCCGCGCGGAGCCACTTGTCAAGAGGTCAACAGGAGGAGGGGATAAAGGAGGGGTGGGATGGTGATGGGGAGAAGAGGTGACGTCTGGGGAGGGGAAGCAGCAATACACCCCTCGCGCGGACGATGTGGACTCTTCCGGGGTTCGGTTGATGAACTCGCCGCATCGCCGCTGAGCGTCGGAAATCTGGCAAGCTACGAGACCCCGCACTTGGCAATTCAGGGATCACGCCGGACCTACTATCTAAAGAAGACTCGCAAGAAAAAAAAAAAAAAAAATNAGGAAGGAAGAAAGAAAAAAAAAAAAAAAACTACATACGGTTATAGGCTGTTCACAGTAAACAGAGAAATTTTGAAAGCCGTGCTTAAGATCTACTTGTATGCACATTGTATTCTTCCGCCTTAAGTAAAATCCAACACTTACATGGGCCTCATCACTTTATCCATGCGCTGGCCAAGTGAAACTGTGACATTATTAAAAAATAATTAATTTACAAATCTCAACTTTTACTTTTATATGCATAAAAAAAGAAAGTTAAAGAAATGATAAAGGTTACCCAGCACTTAATTCGACGCCAGGAACTTGGAACTACTTTCCCTGCATCGTTACCCAACTTTACTGGGCGCATGTCACTCGGTGCGGCCGTTAAAATATATACAGGTAGGGACAGTGACATTTTTCAAAGGCTGATTTCAAAAGTGCANTGTCACTCGGTGCGGCCGTTAAAATATATACAGGTAGGGACAGTGACATTTTTCAAAGGCTGATTTCAAAAGTGCACACTTTATCGTAAACAGCCTTTTAGGCTGCGATGACCTGCAGCTGACTCGCAATTTTCGTAGGCAGTAGTGGAGGAACATCACACGCATGGAATCCACAAGACTAAACCGCAGATGACATTTGTTTGACTCCTTTTAAAGATAAAGCCGCAAACAAGCTCTGAACATTCGATTTTAAACCAATCTCACTCATTAGTGTATTTTCATTCTGAATTCATCTAGTAGAACAAAATACGATTATGAAAATAATATCATTCTATGTATTTGTTTGCNTGTATTTTCATTCTGAATTCATCTAGTAGAACAAAATACGATTATGAAAATAATATCATTCTATGTATTTGTTTGCAGACACCCGTGTACGTGAAAAAAAATTGTTTTCTAGAAAATATTTAATCAGAAAGACACCTTAACAGCACTATCTACTCCATCGAAACCACAAATCAGTGACTTCCTCACGAGGAGGCAGTGAACACAATGTCTACGAGCGAACTGAAAGAAGCAAACGGGAAAATTCAACCCATGGCTTTAATCCCACTGTCTGGATAGCATATCAAGGAATAACCGTTTCTACGTAAATCTACTTACACTCTAACAGTAAACTGCAAAGGTTTTACATTTTTATTCCACTGTCAACTAAGTATTTAAATTAGTTACAGTGATAATCCAGTGTTTAAAACAATTCAACATTCCGGTCGCTTTTTATAATCACGGTTGTGACCATATCAGACGAAGGATATGGCAAAAAAAAAAATTTTGTAAAATAAAACATTTCCATCAACACCTGGGCGGCGCTACCACAACTAAATTTTTTTTAAAGAGTTTTTAGCCACAATTCTACAATGCAAAAGGAGAAACTACTGATATAGACCTGAATATCTGTACTACGTTTATAAGCAACCTAAAATTCCACCTACGTAAAATAAACATTTAATAGTTCNTATAGACCTGAATATCTGTACTACGTTTATAAGCAACCTAAAATTCCACCTACGTAAAATAAACATTTAATAGTTCGTTTCAAAGTACCTATATTTTCTAGGCTGGCATACACAAGTTTAGCAACCGTCGTAATTCGGTATGCACTGATAGTNGTTTCAAAGTACCTATATTTTCTAGGCTGGCATACACAAGTTTAGCAACCGTCGTAATTCGGTATGCACTGATAGTGCTTGTTTGTTACTTTTGGTGGGAAAGAGTTCTACGGCAGTTTATGCCTGTAACAAAAAAAAAAGTTGCCACGTACGAAAGCTTGAAAAAAAAAAACAATAGTTTTATTACGGCCAGTCGTATTGTACGAGATTTTTAAACTTCTTTAATGACTACAAGAGAACTAATCCCAGCGAATTGCAAAGTGTTTTGCGTAATTATCTTCCATAGCACTGGAAGAAGGCTATACAATTAGTTGCAAGGCCAAAAAACAGAAACTGTTAACTCGGAATTTGGAAATAAATAAAACATCATCCGCCATGTCTCAGCAAAAGAAACGCCGCTAACTTAAAACACGACGCCAGCGAAATTATGCAAAGTGAACGTTAGCGCAGGNGGGGGGGGGGGCAACAAAACTGCAACTATCGCGATCACATCTCTCCACACGGGTGAAACATGAGTGTGGCTGTATAGTAGTGCTTTGTTTACCAAATGTTTGGGCCTGCCCGTCACAGCAGAATGGAACATCAGGTGCGGCATGACTCGTGCGAGACGAGATAAAAAGAAGCAATATGAAGCGAGGGACTTTTACACAATGGGCGAACCGAAGCCGGCGGCAACGCTGAACCAGCGAGTGACTCGACACCCTACATACTCGGCATTAAATTAAAACCCCTAGTGCGCTCGAGGCACGTTCTGCAAGGCGAGCACGTCTGGTAAACAAATGAGCAAACACTCACCTACATACACCACACACGGCCAAATTCTCACTCGCAGGCAAGACGTCTTGTCAAATGCTTGTCTCAGCAACGATGCACACTTCTGCATTGCCGCTATACAGGATTATTCTAAAATCACGAGACAAACATTTAGGGGTGGTAGAGCTCACTAAAACAAACAATTATTGTATAGGAATATATGGGCGGGAGGCCACGTGTAGAGGTCGCTAACCTTGCGTAACTGTTGGTGGATGCATTTCCAGCAACTGTTTTAACGTTTTCTGTACGGAATCACTCGTTAAGTATGCTGCTGATGAACATTTTGTGTTTGTGCCTCAACGCGTCACTCCCGCCCATATATTCCTATACAATAATTGTTTGTTTTAGTGAGCTCTACCACCCCTCAATGTTTGTCCCATGATTTTAGAATCATCCTGTAGTCTATTCGCGGTTTCTTCGCACTTTTACAATGGAACCTCTGAAAAATCACCCAATGCATGACGTGTTCGTTTGTTTCCTAAATATGCAATACATAACAAGCGTTTTATACTTTTGTTAACATTAAAGCGGGGTACACTATTTTTTGTTAAACTGAAGTTTATTTACAAATTATGTTTAATTCACAATTAATATGAATAAAAACGGTGAGAAAACAGGCGTGTTGGTAATGCCTAGTAAGAAATTGTTCTTATGCAAATTATGATTACACTGAGTGCGCACGGATGCGGTGCGTCGCACCTTTGGTGTGATTTTCTAAGACTTAAATAAAGTTTGTATTCACGAGGAACATCCTGGAAGTAGAACTTCGGCAGGGCTTCAGGAAAGTTGGTGGAAACCGTGAATCGGCCATAACCGCACTTGGCGCCACGGTGCCCTGCTACCGCCACCCGAAATGTCAATCTGCTTCTGAATCTTGATTCTCCATGATATCGGCGCTTTCAGATTACACAGAGTGTGTGATAAACTAAGAGGGCGTGGGACATGAATTAACTCATGATACGTCTGTTCGAGTCCACGCGATTTCAAGTTCCAACATGCTATGTCGGACTGTTCTTTCTTAGTTCTTCTACATTAGCTTCCATGCGTACTCTTTAAACGACTAGCCCATCGTTCTTCAGCGAGAAACGCGTGTCTGTATTGGTAATTAGCGTGGTTCAAGCGGTTTGTTACGAGAGTTCACAAAGTAATTATGGGTTTATGGCAATGAGACAGGCTTGACACAAGAGGAGGTTGAATACACTGCCGGACAAAGAAAATAGCGAACCACGAAACGATGTAAACAGCGAGAGTACGGGCAGGTATAGTCTGTTCACGGTAAAGTGAGCACTTTTTTTTAGGCTCTCTCATCATACATAATAACCAATAAATACATTTCATTGTGGCCTTGGACTTTTGGTGATGGTGAAATGTATACACTGTGTTTATTGCTCACGTACATTAACAGGTGGCGGGAGGATATAAATTGACTAAAAGAAAAAGTAACCAGGACTTCAACACTTTACCGTGAACAGCCTATATTCTAACTGCTGCTGACACAAGCTCACGGGCCGGGAGTGGCGGAGCGCGAACGTAAAGAGGGCGGGCGTCGGCGCTAAGAGCGGGGCCCCGGTCTTATCTCGCAGAACAAACTGGGACTCGGGACAGTTCCCATGAGCTCTTTATCCCGCCCCGCGACGCCTGTTTGTGAAACGAGGCATTGGCGGGGGGCGGTGCTGGGATATGCACAAACAGCAACATGCTTTACGACAAAAACTAATTGTGCCACGGAGAGAGAGAGCGTCGTGGTAGAACAGAGAGGGAGTGAGGGCGGACGGCTGTGCACACACAGCGCTCCTGGCGGCAAAGCGCCCGCTGCCGAGAGTTCGTTCCCCTCGGAAGGAAGGGGTTCCTTGTTTATCTACCGAGTCACTGGGGATACGCCCCGCTCCGACCCGTTCGGGCGAGTGCCTTCAACATGGGGGGTGACGTCTTCCGTGTACGGTCAACTGAGCACAACACCTCCACCAGGTCCTTCATGCCCACTGTGCGTCCTCCAGCCACGTAAGAAAATAAACATACCCAAGATAAATTAAAACCATATGCTGTTCACGGTTAATTGAACACTTTTGAAATTCACCTTCGAAAACTGGCTCTGCCCCTTACTTTGCATATATATTTTGACGAGCACACTACTGGCATGCGCCCAGAGAAGTTGGTAGCGACGGGCGGGAAAGTAGTTCCATGTTCAAACATTGAATTTAAAAGTGCCAGGTTAACATGAGTGAATATCAATGCTAAGGGTGGGGCCATCGCCGTATCGACTGCCAGAGTTCCCGATGAAGGACGGCCCATTTTCAGGTGGGTGTCCGGACACTTTTGATCACGCAGTGCAATTAGATCCATGGCAATGTTAATTTTGCATAAGGCGGAAGAATACCTAGGTACGCTTTGAATACAAGTAGATCTTAAGAAGGGCTTTCAAAAGTGCTCAATCAACCGTTAACAGCTCACGTGCGCACGAGGCCACTATCGAATGTCTCCGCATTTTTTTAAGATAGTTCAGAGATTCGACACAAGGTAGAACGGGTTCAAATGAGATTCTCCTCGAGCAGTTTAAAGTCGAAGGGGAGGTATCTAAAGATGAAGGGGAGGTATCTAAAGATAAAGCGGAGGAGGGAGGACAGCTGTGGTTTTTAATGTCTTAGCTAGAAGTATATTCTAAGGTACTCCGCTCTACGCCATATACAACCTGCGGTGTCCTTACTGGAGTGTAGACACACGACTTAAATACCCCTCTCTCCACTTTCTGTCAATTTTGCGCCTTCTGCTCACTCTTTTCATTTAGATAGCACTAAGTATAACTCTGTGATCCCTTCTGCACACTCGTGACTCCATCGCACGACGAACCAAACTTACGATCGACCGCGATTACAGACCCACCCCGCATCAGTCCAGGGAAAAAAACTTCCAAAAAAAAAACACGAATAAATTCGGTAATTATTTTGTTCCCATTATGGGAATATTTATACTTAATGGTGTAACTGCGACGACCAAAAAGTCATTTCAGGTTATGAACATCGTGTCCACTTACTTCTATATTTTCTTATAAATGAACCTAGAACTACTATTCAGGCCTTACATGAACTCGGGTCTGAACCACAATTACCAACCCACTGACAACGTTACGTCAAGTATGCTAGCCAGTGCTGCTTGTAGCATAGTTAACATGCATTAAAAAAAAGTTTATAAAAATATTTTCTCCAAAATGTTTTTGATAGCGAAAAGTCGGCGGAAAATCTCTTAGTTATGAACCACCTGCGCAGATTTCAAGATAAGACTCGCCCGTCGCGCAGAACAATGGCCGAAATGTTTTGAGGCGTTATCACACCTCTGGGCGGTCTGATCGAGCGCAAGAACGAAGTAACGGACTGGGACTCTGCACGGTGTCGGAACAAGCAATTGCTGCGCCAAATACATTTCACAAGTCAGCATTTTCAAGCTCGGGCGGGAAGCGCACTGGCCCGTGCCAGAGAACTCGCGCGGTGTGGAGTCGCAGGCTCAAACACACGTTCAAGCGGCCTCTAACCTGCCACGAGTTCGGGAGATCTCGTCGTATCCGACGTCACAAATTGGAACGGGTGTCAAAACAACACTGTCCATCAAAGAGGCCGACCCAGCAACCGGTGTTTGGAGTGGAGAGGGACGGACAGTGAAAACAACTGCCCGCGCATGTCACGGAGCAACCACGGAACGTGACGTCACCTTGCTCTGCACAAAACATGCACACGTGGAAATGTTGCTTATGAAACCGAAGATGATCTTTCCCACAGCTGTTNTTTTTTTTTTTTTTTTTTTTTTTTTTTTTACCAAATTAATATTATAATCACATCTGGACAGTGGTGTAGCCAGGAATTTCTTGGGGCAAGGGGAAATTCAGAGTAGGCCTACAAATGCACGAAACTGATGAGTTTTACTATTATCAACTGAAGTTTGGACGGAACGAAGAAAAACAATCGCGTGTAGTGGTATTAATTTTGTCAACCGTCAACACACAACAGAATCTCGGCTATGACTCCTCCAGAAGAAAATTTGTTACGGTTTTGCCAAAAAACCATTGCGATGGCCACTTCTGAAAATACACTAGTGCACTTACTGAGGTGAACTGAGGTGAATTTGACACCTTCTCGACTCCGAACGTTTGAAGGACATCTTGTTAACGTTATATAACATTTTTCCTAGAAAAAAAAAACTTTTTCTCAACTAAAAAAAGTAATAAAGAAAACTATCCAGGTAACCCGTCAAATACAGGAACAGCTATCAAGATGACAAACACTTACTTACAAACACGACAAAACATTCATAGCCTGAATGAAAAAAAAAGTAATGTACGAAGGGCCTACACCTTCTAACATGCTACAAAATCGATAAACGAGTATGTCCATTCACGGTTACTTCACACTTTTCTGAAGCCCTGCTAAATTTCTACTTTTGGTTATCGATTACGTATCCTTCCGCTACATGTAAACACTGCCATGTGGCTTCTACGTTTTAACTGTCAAATGTTTTGTTTACTGTTTACAGCTGTTCAAAGATTTGCCATATTTCAAAAACCATTACCTACGAATGTTCCTTATTTAGATCAGTTTTACGACTTTATTAAAATGTCTGTATTGACGATAGTACTTACGGTTATTATTTTACATTGTTAACATATTTTTTATACACAATACATATTTTTCCGCGAGTGTGTTTAACTCTGTTACATCTGCGGGGGAAAGGACTATAGTATTTAACCTCTTGTTATTGATGTGTGTGGGGGTATTTCGTTAAAATAACGGCCTCGGAACAAATATTAAAACGAAGGAACAACCAGTCCAACGAAAAATACAGTAAATTCAAACACGCAACTCGTGTCGCTTATTTTTTGTACAACAGCGACAAACGTAACAGATAGTGGTGAACATCACGCAAATAGGCCTACCGTAACTTTTATTCCGTTCATATTCTTTGCACAGGTACTTCACTTTACTAGGTTTATTTAAAATTTTCTGGCTGGGCTTAATAATTTCTTGGGATTGTGGCAAACATTCAAATCACAGAAAAATAAGCACGTTACACTACTGTATTTCAAACACTTAGGGCAATGTTACAAGGCTGTGATAAATAAACAGACGTGAATTGAAATAATTGGCTTCCTCATAAAGACAGTTTACGGTTTAAACGTATAAATGTCGCACGTCCAATATTTGCAATCGCACACTCACCGGGCCAGCAGAACGACCACGATGCAGCCACGCCCTTCCATACGCAGTGGCCACGACACGCGTTACAGTATATATATTACTGCTATGGAAACACTGATTTATCACAACATCGTAACTTGCCTAGGTAGGTTTAAAAAACACAACTGTACGAACTTGATGTGGTAATTTGAAGTATTTGTCGGAGCAAGAAAAATTAACGCTTCGTTGAACAGCAACACGCCATGTCAAGCCGGCACTCGCCAGACACCACTTCTGCCAACTTCCTATTTGTAACCCTCCCGCCATCACATCTAACTATATTACAATAAGTATTCAAACTTTAAAATCTCTTTTCAGCTGTAAATTAAAAATACAAAATTGATTATTTTTGCTGTAATAAGTATAAAATATGCTGAAATTGAAAACATGTATAATTTTCCTGTTACAACTAATGGCACGAAACTTCCAGAGAGAGAAAGATAGAAAGAGAGAGAAAGAGTGACAAGCTTTGTTGCTCCGCCAACAGCCGATTTAAAGTTTCTTCCTNAAAAAAAAAAAAAAAAAAAAAACCACCGTGTCACTAGGGCCAACGCACCGTATTTTGCGCTGATATTTTTAACTAACAATCAAATATGTTTCCTTCAGGGCTACCTAAATATTTCAATAGGCAACGTTTAATTTACAAATATGATACCAAAAACTCGGTTAAAACCCCAAAACATCGCTGCTCTCACAGTTTTTAATTAGTATTGAATAAAAAATAAATTTTACAAGTTATAGAAGATACTATGTTTTACAGTTTAATTTATTCAAGGCTATAATAAACTTTAAAGTTAATCACAGTTACATATTTGTGGTATAAAAGTTATTGAAAAAAAAAAAAAAAGGTTAATATGCTAATCCTAGGGTGATTTTTCAAAGGTGAGTGTAAAATAACTACAGATCACTGGTTTGGAGATTATATATATAATATATATATAAGATACATAAATATAAACAAATCTGAGCTCCATCGCATTCTTACGTGTATTTGAAAGGCAAAACGGCAAAATAAAACGAAGAGCAATCGCAAAAGGGAACCTTTTAAAATCCACGAAGGCAATGATTAAATAAATGTGATAAATGACTCGGTGGCAATTTCACACCTTGGGGCATTGTAGTTTCAAGCGCGACGCAAGAAAATATTCTCAAGGAATATGTTCCGTTACGAATGAAATGTGAAACATGAAATAAGTGTCCACTTTGGCGACGGAATTCGTAGGAAGTGTTTCAATATTCAGGAATGCACTAGCTGTATCGAAGAATTGAAGACGCGAGTAAAAACCGTTCTGTTCCCCACGAACGACGAGTTATGTACCAGACTTTCAACATTGCACCAACGGGAAATCTCAGAACCTTTGGTTTCGATCAACCCAGAACTTTGATTGCGTAACAACAACAACCTTCTTCCACTTGGCGTCTTCGATCGACCACGACCTCGTTACTGTAACGGGGACGTTTCTGTGGCCGCGATGGGAGGTGCAGTCTAGTGGCGTCGACACACACACACACACGGAAGGAAGCTCGTTTCGTATCTGGGGCGCACAGGCAAGTTAGCGCGCCGAGTCAGCTCGTCGAGAAGCGGGGCGTTCCCGTCCCCTCCAACAACAACAAGCCGCTTTGTTCCCACGGCGCTCGAGCACGGGAAAACACAGCCGGGGCATTCCGCAGCAGATAAAACAGAGGGTTCGCAACCCGCACAAAAAGAACCAAGTCCTTCTCCGAGAGCACGCTTAGGCTGTTCGCGGTTATTTAAGCACTTTCGAAATGAAGGTTCGAAAAAAATGTCACTGCCCCCAACCGGCGTGCGTTTCAACGAGCGAACTAGTTGCATGCGCCTAGTAACCGCAGGTAACGATGTAAAGTACTTCCACGTCTTACCGTTGAATTTGAAGTATTCGGCAAACATTTGTGAATACTGAAATTAATTATCCTGATTTCAGTTTTTCTTAGCGTGTGCATGGGTAAAGATCAGCAAATGTGTCAAATGTTTACTTTCACGATAATTTCACAGCTTCACTTGACCGAAGTAAATACGCGACGAAGTATGCAATAATAAAAATGAGTAGTACGTGTGAGTCGCCATGTTTAAACCAACTCCGTATCCACCCAAAATTGCTCAAAATCCGACTCCCGACCGTGAAAGCACTGGTGGTCAGACCACTCAATCTCCCGTCACCACGAAAGGGATTATCCCCGACTTTCGCATGCGGGAAACAGTGTTGCCAACTCGGTGATATTTCCCCCACCAAATTTGATGGATTTCAACTATTACCTTAGCCGCCTTCCGTTACTGATCAATTCGAACGTTGTCGACAGTCACCTGCTTAGCACTCGCAGCAACACATTTTTACGTTAACATCAATAAGATTTTTTGTCATCTACATTTAATGCTTAAAACGGAAATAGTATTTCTACAATCATCACTGTACTGATGCAAATATGTCAATAAATAAGACAATAATAAATTATGCAATAAAGACTTTTAAAAAAATTTGTTGCGAAATACAAAGCAAAACACTTGCTTGCTTTATAAAACCTGCCTAGTGTATTTTATAAAGTTATTTGTTTAAAAAAAAAATTTTAATTACGCATTTGCGTATGTGATTTGAAGGTCAAAACCAACATGGCGCTGATTTTGTAATTTTGTATATTTGCTAACAGCCGCTAGTTACAAAATATTAAATTAACAAATACGTCACCATTTTTATATACAAAATCGCGTAACGTGATAATTTTGTCAACACAATCTGCAATTTCGGACACGACCTGATTTTACTGATGCTGAAAAGGTTATACAGTGTCTGTGAAACACGATTTTGGCGGGCGATTAAAATTGTAGGTTCTCAGAGATATTTAAAATGTGCATATGGCGGGATCATTAAATACAAAAAGAGTCCTTACTGGAATTACGAACACAAGGATTACAAAAATTAATAAAAACAGAATTGTATGTTGNTAAATACAAAAAGAGTCCTTACTGGAATTACGAACACAAGGATTACAAAAATTAATAAAAACAGAATTGTATGTTGTTAGAAAAATTACCTTTCTTTAGTCAATTATTACGAATAATGGTTTTTTATATGCGTAAGAATCCACGAACTCAATAGAGAAATAAGATAATTCTTAAATCCATAATTTAATTATTTTTATTTAATTTTAACGAGTATCACTGCNAACTCAATAGAGAAATAAGATAATTCTTAAATCCATAATTTAATTATTTTTATTTAATTTTAACGAGTATCACTGCGAAGCGTTCCGAAACTATGAAGTTACTGACGAACGAAATATTTACTGTTTACTGCTGACGAACACTGATAAACCATAAAGTGATTTCGGTGCTCACCAGTAACGGAAAGCGACCCCAGTAAACAAAATCGTTAGGCCCTATCTAGTGGCCGGTGAATAATCTAATTGAATGTTTCAAAATTCTGGGTGGAACGTGGAGGGCAGTTTTCTGGTATGGAAAAAGGATTATTACTAATTGGAGTGTCCAAACACTTCATTCATATGCCTATATGGTAATTTGTCAAGTATTTATATTATACTTTTACATCATGGTCGTTATCATGATTTCGTCGCAATACTATGAAATATTCCGTTCCGCAAAAACTTGGCACTACAGATCACCTACTGGAGAGTAGTACCCTCTTCATTCAAGTACTCGAGTCGAGGATTCTCTTTTGAGTGGACGATGTTAGATCATTTTTGAGCACCCCCTAATCAATACACTTAAATCTTATTTATTTACTTTGATTCTAAATTCACTAAATGTGTCAACACTCAAGTATTTTTACGTTTTAATATTTCGAATGTTCAGAATTGCAATGTAACTGGGAAAGATTTCTTAATTACGGAGAAACCACGTGGACAATAGCTAGAAGAACACTAGCACGTGCATTTATAAAAACTGAAGACAATTTAGTTTCAACAAATGTCTAGTTCTTATTTTTTTTTATGTAAAAAGTAAGTATGGGTTTTGTGGTTGTTCGAAGGATGGTCATACAGATTTTCATAATTAAGAGAATTCTGGTGGATTCTCACATTCGACGTAAAGAAATCCTCTCTAGTAGACAATACTTGTGGGAAACGTAGCGGACGTTGCCCGATGGATTTCCTCGGGGTGTTTCCTCTTCCTCCACCACATCATTCCGTTACTGCTTTATGTTCACCTCGTTTCACCCTCAACGACGTTAACAATTCCAGTTAAAGTATTTCATATGCACTTCAATCGGCCTACAACTAGATCGGGAACGAATTTTTTTATCTTCAACGTACACACACAATGTATACAACATTGAGATAAATGTACATGGGTAATGTGCAAGTTAATATATGGTTCCCTAATGCAATATAAGTCACACCACCACTGCTAGACACTAATATCTATACAGTTCATGCGTTTACACGCACACATGCATCCATGCCAGCTGGTAACGAGAGAGAAAGAAATTACAAATTGAATCAGAAATATATTTAGCAATTTAAAAGTGAAGAGTTGCAGTTTGCAGTCTCCCCCCCCNAAAATAAAAAACTTAAATAAGCACGACGCTTTTTTATAAGACCGGTGAAATCACTTAACAAAGGGGAAAGGGCCTTCAACATCCGCCATACATCATTATTCTAGCTATGTGAGCAAAACTTATTTTACGAACGGCGAAACCATCCTGACAAAAATACGTATTCAGTAGTGGCTACTGGGGATTTTTTTTACGACTAACCCGCCTAGCTAGTCAATATGATAATATGGCAAAAAAAATTTAGTACAATGCAGCAAAGGAGCGTAATTTTAAGGCATTATAGAACTTGTCACCAGGGTATTTCCAAGTAATTCCAGAAAGACAATAACAATGCCGAACCGTGTAAAAAAAAGAAGAAGAAGAAACCATTGCCAGTTCACATAATATTGGGTGCAGTTAAACCATGACATTGAATCTGAATGTACGGCAGTAATGTTTGAAATTGCTACACAAGTTCGTTAACATATTTAGGCCCGGCTCGTGACAGCGTACAAGAGATGCCATTCTCCACTCCCCGTCACGCCCAGTTTAAGTCACTAAACAAGTCGACTCAAATGTACCCCCAAGGCTGTGCTCAGACGGTATCTAATTATATTGGGAAAAGTACGAAAGTGCACAAAAAGAAATGGCTTAGTCATCTCGTCTACATTTCACAACCTCCACATTCTCGTGNCACAAAAAGAAATGGCTTAGTCATCTCGTCTACATTTCACAACCTCCACATTCTCGTGTTCTTCAGTTCGTTTGGATCCCACTGCGTTCGCATGAACCCAGTTCCCAGCGCGTGCTTTTTAAACACATAAAACGCTTGCTGTAAACACATAAAAAGTCTGACGTATGTTGACTGCAGTGGCCACAACAGACCTGGTTTTAAAAATAATATATGCATGTTTAGGAGCTACTGTAGCAGTTTACGGGCTTTAAAGTTAGTTAGTTGTGTGTGTGTGTATACAACTCATCCGAGAGGAAAAACCTGCGAAGGGAAAAAAAACTTTAAGAGTATAATATATCGACGTCTTACATGTTCTGTTCTATTAAACAGAAATTTCGTTTCTTGTCGCGCCAGTACTACGATTCCAAACATGAGACAAAAATATGATAACGCAATCTTTAAATTTATTGGGAATTTTACTTTTAGCATTACAAATTGCAAGTCCATAAATAACAACAACCGTATAGGCCTTACAACTTATATAAAACTGGCGGATTTCGCCAAGAAGAGACACTTTAAAAATCGCCCATGTGGCTAGGACCACACCAACATAGTTGATATAATTTTACGAAAACCTTTAAATTCGATATCGAGTGCAATGTTTCACAAAACGTTTAAAAACCAAGGCGTCAGGTGACAAGTCAATATTTTATTAGCTGGCTGGCCTAGTCAGAGCCCAACGTAAATATGCATGTTTGTTAGCATTGCACACCGACAGTTAATAGCCGACCAGCTTAGGGTAAAATTTTAAGTGCTATAGTCATATTTAGATTAATTATAATTTCGTGCTTTACTCTATGACGAAGAAGAAAAAAGGGGGGGGGGGGAATTCCAAAATCCTTACAATATTGGGGAGCGGCGTCAAGTTATTGGCGTAATTCAAACTCTTTTACATGCACACGTCTGGATACTGAAGACCGAAAATAGCACAGGCCTCTGTTTTTTTCTGTTTCCATCTTGCTTTGAAGATCCTGGATTTTCTTACGTAGATTTAATAATCTTTGCTCCCGTGCAATATCAACTACGCGACTGAGCCGCTGCAGCCTACGTCGCGTTGCGGAGTAGTTCATTATTTTCCTAAACAGATGTCGCGCGCGTACGCAAGCACGACTTGAGCTTCCTACCTAGGCGTGAACTGGTCCCATGGAACGTCCATTTGGAGGCCGAACTACAGAAAACATTAAAATAAGTCAACATCCATAACAGCAAACAGCGGTTCATGATAGAAAATTCAACACATTTTACGCAAATTAAAATCTCAGTAGTGCTATCTTAGAACTGTTCGTGAGCAGGAACTTTATACTCTTGGTAAATACTTATTTTAGTAAAATCTGCGGACACATTAAAAAAAGCAAATAAAAAAAAAATCCTTTCAGAGTTTTAACTTATCCGATCAGAATTTGTCTCTACTTACGGTATCCCAAAGGTGTTCCGATACTATATATATATATCTCTCATAAAACAACGTAGGGAAAACTGTTACCATTTTCTGCAAGCTTTTAACAAGCCGCTACAATGACATGCTAGCAAGTGAGACGACATGCGAAACTAAACTGAGCGAGGAATTTGTAATAAGATTAACGTACCTGTTTTAGTTTATTTTAATTCTATTACGGGACACGACACGCATGAATAAAAAAGCCCCAATTCTAAAATAAAAATAAATTATTATACACAGACCATATTTTGGGATCCTGTTATCCAGCTATAAAAGAGAATATAGGCCTAAGCAGAGAAGAAAACAAAAAAAAAGCAAATTGTATATATAAACAATATGTTAATGTATAATTAATAATACTCCAGGAATATCTACCAGACAACTAGGCCTGCCTAAAAACAATATTACTCTTATGCCAACTAGCTTTCATTGATTTGTTTGCACCTTGTACAACTAAGTAGTGGAACAACTGTCAGAGACACGGACATTAGTTTCAATTATACAAACTTAAAGATATTATAATTCTATCTATTACGCTAATACTTAATTACACAGAGGTTGCTCCAAAACAAAGCGTGACATTTGCTAACAATACAGTAGGTCTACTATAAGCCACTGTTTACACACAAAGATGCGTAGTAAATGAGTACGTACTTGGGGGGGAAAAAAAGGCCCAAGAGTAAAAAAAATAGAGCGAAAAAAACCAAGGGAGGAGGAGTTATGAGTTTGAAGAAATGCGCACGTGGTACAAGGATGAACTCATCCTACATCTATTATTAGTATTTACAACACACTTCACGGCCGTTCTAGCCAACGCGGATTACATCACTAACAAAGTTTCGCTTTGACAAATATTGCACAAATTGTTCCGTATGTCAATATTTTATTGTAACGGTCCTTTTCCATTCAAATTAAAAACTATCAGTAACTGAAATCTTCAATTTCAGAATACAGGACTAAAACAATTCCGTTAATGATGAAGAAATAAGACAGATTTATAGATGTTAAAAAAAATCCAAAGATGCTAAGGAAATGCATTTGAAGATTAGTTAGTTAAAAGAGTGAAGTCGGCTATTTAATCCAAACTTAGTTTACTCTCATGGCTAGGCCTATTTACTTGCAGTGCCAGTATTCATCGAAATTAAATGTAATTTTAAGCTTGCTTGTAGATCTACGTATATTATAAATATGTATAACAGCAAATTTAAACAAACGAAGCTGCAAAAAATTATCTTAAGACTGTCGGGTTGTATGAAATGTATAAGCCTATATTAATTACTGCAAATTATTTTAAACATAATTATTAAGCCTACGTGACAACATTGTACGTCGACCAATAAAACTGGAATACAGTAGTATTTAATAATAGAATAACATGGAACTACTCATTAAGAGCTGTGCCTAATCGTTACTGCTATCTGTGCGAAAATATGAAAACAAACGCTGGTTAACGAACTTTAGTACAAGGAATAAGAAGGGGGGAGATTAGCTGTCAGATAGTCCCCTCTGTAATGGCACCACGCCGATCGATATTGTTTAAATGGAAAGGCCCACGCGTCGCTATCAGGGAAACGTAACGGTCGCTAGCCAAGCCTACCAGAGCTCCAAGCATACGAGCGTACTGCCTACCTTTAAATGACCGAGGCAGTGTTCCAATTGACAGTTACAGTTCACTAACGGCCATATTTGTTTTGAACATGACGCGCATTATTATGCACTTACTGTTAATATATTTATCATAATAGCCTCGTGAAAATGCCACACTAGCTTGCGTTATGTAACTGCTCGACAGATCGCTGTAAACATGGCTAATTAGTGGAATTGTCAACTGGAACACGACCTCGGTATTGCAACCATCGCTAAAACAAGTGCCTGCCGACGGTTTCTGAGTCGCACGGCAGCAAATACAGGCGAAAAGGAAGGTGTTTACCTGTGATATGGGACTGCTTGTTGTTATTGTCCGAGTCGATAGATGGCTCGGACGTCGTCGCCTTGTCCTGGGATGACGTGGTGTCCGTGGTGGCGGCTTCGCAGCTGGCCGTCGCCGTGTTGAGGTACGTGAAGCGGCTGTGGGCGTAGGGCAGGGCGACCTTCTCGCCCGGCACCACCTTCTTCCAGACCCACCTCGAGGTACCAGGCCCGTTCCTGCGGGGCGACCCCCGCTCGAAGTCGAACCCCCAGCGGTCGGCGTCGCGCGCCTGCTGCGCGCTCAGCTCGCGCCGCACCATCTCCTCGACGTCGGCGTGGTCCACCGGCCCGAACAAGTCCCGCCTGACGCGCTGCAGAGAGTCCACCGGCGCGGAGCCAGACGTGGGGTGTCCTCCCGTGAGACCCTTCCTCAGCTCCGACATGACCGCTGGGTTAAACACTCGGGCACTCATCGTCCAGCTACTCGGAACACTTTCTGTTACACCTCGCGCGAGTTCAGCTTTGCTACGACGCCCGCGACTGTCCCACACTAGGAACGACGCACTTCAGGTCATCACAATCCCCCAACGGAAAACCAGTCCGCCTGCCTGCCTTCCACACACACACGCCCCAGCCGCGCGTTAAACGAAACCCGCAAGACCTCCCAATTCTACACTTCACCGCAGCACTGGAAAATCATGCCACGATAGCGTCCCCCTCTTGAGAGATCTTCCCCCTCCTCGTTCTCTTTTCAAACCTTCTCCTCCACCAACGCTCCAGTCTAACAGACCACGTTTCAAAATCCACCAATGGCGCGGCTCGTAAGATACAACCGCCCGGCCAATGGGGAGCGGGCCGCGTGTTGACGTCACGCCGAGTTGTTTACATCAAGAGAGAGAGAGAGAATGCACGAATTATCTACGCTTACATAAGAAAGGAGAGAGAAAATAATAGGCTTCCCTCCCCTCCAACACACGTCGGAGTTTTAAAGACAAGCAGCTACTGTGCCACGCGTCCTTTGAGAGCTGTAAAATACACGCCAAGGTCTTTGAAGCAACGCACGCCACGATATGGCGCATGCGCCCTGCGCGTTTTCGGTTAGAAAACAAAACAGCTTAAGTCATGCAGTAAACAGTTTCACGACGTTCGTTTCTCAGCGTGTTGTGCAACAACATATACGATATGGTACGTTACGGTAGCGTACTTGCACAATTAATATAAATACGTATACATGTTGAACAATACGTGTACATCTGAGGCAATATATATTTGTTTTACTTGTTTAAAGCACGGTACGTGCAATTTAATAACAATTTTTTGTGAGTACTTTCAAAAATCGTACAACTTAATATTTTCTAAAACAATAAAATAAATAATCTCTCTAATCATAAGTTTACCAATGCTGTTACATTGAAACGACAGGTTCTTCCGTACCAAGGTCAGAACTTGAGTGTAAAAACGAAGACGTTGCCGTCATCTTGCGGTAGAAACTGTAACTACTAACCGTAGGTTGCTGTGGCTCGGTGAGCAAGCGTAATTGCGTGAAGAACGGAATAGGTATATATTCGCGGTTTGAAAAGAGCTGTTTAACGAATAACTAAGCAGCGGAAAATATTAATAGGCGTTAAGAATTTTTTTTTTTTTATAATTTATGCCTCTGTTTATTGAAATACTTGTGCTTTAGCAACGGAGATCTTTGTCTCCGTTGACATATTTTTGTGGCATTTCAGTAGCATATTTTTTAATAGTTTATAGCCAATTAAGAATAATAAAAAAGCGGGGAAGGGGGAGAAAAAGTTATAAAGATATTTCAGAAATGACAGGCATGGAAAATAGCGTATTAGGAAATTTAAATCGCGGTTTAAAAAGTTTAACAGGTCATATTCTGTCTCGCTGTCTCATAATAATGAATTACACTGTAAGGCTTCTTAGAAGTTATTAACTTGCATTTTTACAATAATGCAATTTTTGGAATCACTTTATAATATATAGATTTAGTTTTTCTCTTTTACTTTAAAGGTTAACACAAAACTCGAGGATAACAAAAAATGCTTATATTGGAATTTAATANTAATCGCCCTACAATTCTTTCTTCCACTTGAAGCTGTGTTGCTATAAATAAGTTTTAAGACTGGAGTTAGCATCGCACAGTTCTGCACGGGGCGATGCGCATCGTATTTACCTCACTGCCAATTACCTACTGTAGTAATCATTGGCACCATCGGATCTAGGATTTCGGGTTTTATATGATTAAAAAAAGGAGGGGGGGGGGGAGAAAAAAGTACTTGTACATGACGTAATTTACACTGCTCTTAGGGCACGTGTTGTCTTGCGACACACACACGAATTTTTGCAGCGTAAATTATCGAAAAATAAAATGTATTACTTAAGTACTTGAGTGCTACTTGTAAGAAAATTGCCAATGTTGCTACTGCATTAGGCCTATTCCCAAATTGTAATAAGAAAGGCATCCTTTCTGCTTTCTCATTCTGCAGGTAATCATGAAATGAATCTGCAAAAATATTTTCCCGACACATTTAAGGAACAATTCATAAAATTAAAAATCATAAGATTCTTCAAACTCGTACTAAAGCACACATAATAAGATATACAATTTTCGTTACCTGAAATTTAAGACGCAGACACAGAGTAGGGTAGGAAAAGCTACTTGAAGGTTTTGTTTTAAACACGTTTGAATTTACTGTTACCATGGAGCTAAGGCGGACAGGAAGTGGCGAGACTGATCTCACCTGCTGTAGTAAGCTTTGAAGTTGGCGGGCGTGGCTTAGTCGCCATATTGCGGTTGGCAAAACAAATGGTATTTAGCCTTGTGCACGGGACTGTAGCACTTTTAAAATAAGTGTTTATCTTAAGTGAAAACTTAGGCAAGAAACACTATCAGACAAAATCCTTTTTCAGTTCCACCTGTCACTCAAGTTACTGTGCGATATTTTAAAGAAGAAAGTACCCGGGCTTTTGGGGTGACATCAAAACAAAGGCCAAACGAATATCGTGTGTCCGCAACAGTTTTACAACAGTTTACGCAACGTTGTAATTTACTAGGCATGTAGCTGAAATGAGTTACATGTATGGACGACTCGAAACGGTAGCACACGCAGTGAAAGTCTCGTGTCTGCCACTAGTCTCGTGGATTAACAAGCTGACGCGATGTCAGAACTCGGGGTGTTTGTTGCAGTGTTGTTGTACAGTTTCCAGGTTCAATTGTAGGGTTCCAGCGTGTATACGAACCTTATTGGTTAGTTGTCCAGTTGTCTTCCACTTTTCGTTGATAACCTAAACACAGTTATTTAACTAAATATTATTTTTATGTTTAATCCATCATCCTAATCAACTTCGTAATGGGAAGAAAATGAAACTGAAGTAATTTTCAGATATAAACTAAAATTAATATATTTAATATACATGTTTCCTTATAAATGGATGCTGCTGCATCAACATTTCTAATAGTATTATGAAGCATGCTTGACCTTAACACCGGTACACCCAAACTCAAATGCCACTTTTTCTTCAGAAAGCCTGCTGAATTTCACAGTTATCGAATTAGGCCAAATTAAGAATGTACCGTAATGCACGACTTTTGTTGGTAATTATAAGTATTAGCTAGGGGTTTTTTAAAAATAAATAAACATAAATAAAATTACAGACACATGCCGGTATGTATCGCTAGTATTAATCGCGGTGAATTACAACTGCGTATCCGCATTGTAACATTTGCAGCATATACTTAAAATTGCGATCATTGGGACGGTTGTGAAAAAAAAAAAAATTGTGATCATTGGGATGTCTACGAAGTTCAGAACGTTGTGGGGTAAAAGTTGTACGACATGGAAACACCTCTGCAACGAGAAATGTTTATACTGGTACAAAGAATGTCAAATACATTCCCAAATGCCTCCAGAATTGTAAACTCACACAATCTGCACCACTGTAATTTCCTGAGAACAAGCGACAGCTGGCGCAGAAAGCGCAACAATCCAACTGTTTACCAGTTACCTACAAAGTGGGTAAAAAAAAAAAAAAAAAAAAAAATGAGTGAAGCAGGTAAATTAGTATTCCCTCCGCACTCGATATCACTTGCTCTCAACATAGCAGAGTGGCGCAGAATTGCGAAAAATTAAGTTCTCTGGGGTTAGTTGGCGGTCGCTAAAAAAATTCCACCAGTTGCAAACCTCAAATCAAAATACAAAAACTTATTACCTCAACTTTACCAACATCTGTAACAAAAATTGATGAATAACTTTACCTTGCAACAGAAGTGGCACTCGCGTTGACAATATTACGCAGTCGTTGCGTTGGTGACAAAGCAACTTATCATTTGTCTATTTACAAATGAAGGTGCCGAGCAACTTCTATGTGACTGGCCGAAAGTGCTTATGAACATTGCACTGCGCCTTATTACTTGCTGCTGGTACGTATGTTAAAGGACCGTTGCAGTGGGAAATACTGCCCACGGGCAATTAAGTTAAACCCAATGATCCACTAACAACTCATTAACAAGGGGCTCACAAATAGGTCTTAACTCAAAATTCGGACACGTTCCACACTCTGACGTAACTATTGTTACATCACGACACATTCACACTTCCGCAAACTATAATTTAGAATGGCAGTTCATAAAGTCAAATTCGAAAAGACCCAAGAATGTATACACACCATGGCACTCTTTCCTCATAATCCGCGTCTATGCTAATGTTGAAACATATTGAAACGACTGCACTAATTCGCATCTTTCATTTCAGTTTCGTTCACAGCAATTTGTTATTCTAGGACAAAATCGACGTGGTGCATTGTGCAGACACGTTCTAGCTCCTGGTGCGACACGAATTCTCAGTTCTTTTGTCGCTGTTGGTCCGGCCAGTGCACGATCCAACATGCAGGATGTTGACGCACAGATTGATAGATTTCTCGGTACGCACACTGAGTTGCTTGCAGAGATCTGATCGCTTGATTTGCTGACGTCAAGCAGCATACAACCGATATTATGAAAAATTGTTCTGGGCTGATATGACCTACGGCGGTAACAGGATTGGCATGTCGCATCTACCGTTGTAGGTAATGTGGTCCCAAAAGAAATTTTTGTAATACCTTTTTGCACTGACTGGACGAACATCATAAAAAAAACACGCAGCAGCATTTTGGAGCTGCGGTCCATTCTCCTTTTCGTCACTAAGATTTTTTTCCAGAATGTTTCCCAAGCTAGTAAGGAGTTATGTTGCGCATGGCACCCTTATGCATTCTTGGTGCAAAAACTAATGTTACATGTCACCCAGGCTATCTCTGAAATTATTGAATATTGAGTTGTTACCTTTTTTGCAGTACGCAGAGGACATCACTTGAACTATCAGCAGCACAACAAAGCCATCGGATATGCACTTACGGCAACACTGATGTTCAGGACATCGTCTGCTTTAAGGACTTTGCTGTCGACGGGGAGACCAGTTATGAAACTTTTACAAGCTCCAGTACTGCATGTACTTAAAAAAAAAACGGGGCAGCGGTGGCGCAGTGGCCAGGGCACTCGCCTCCCACCACGGCGATCCGGGCTCGATCCCCGGCGGGTTCACTCCTGGATCCTCGCATGTGGGAATCGTGCTGGACGATGCCGCTTGCCAGCGGGCTTTCTCGGGGTACCCCCCGCTTCCCCCGCCCTTGCATTCCAGCGCCGCTCCACTCTAGGGTTTCATTTCTGTCATGCCCGGGGATGACGGTCACCTACGGGTCCCAGCTGGAAAGACCGTCACTCGGAGGGTGTTGCCTTGCCCTGGGTGCACTCCCCACACGCCACTTATTTTTTTTTTTTAAAGTGTAATTTGAAATGGGCAGTGAAATTTGGTTGTATGCTGTTCATAGATATCTTAGCACTTCTGAAATAAACCTTTGAAAAACTGGACAACTTATATTCTAACTGGTACACTGACTGGCATGCATCCGTTTAAAATCGGCAATGACGTAGGCAAAATTCCAAGTCATAATGTTGAAATAAGCACGGTAGGTAAACATTTGTGAATACTGTAATTATTTCATTTGCTCCCCCCCCCCTTTTGTATATGTAAGTGTAAAAATGGGCAAATTTTTTAAGTATTAATTTTTGTTAACAACTTTACAGTTTTACTTGAATTATTGCATGGATAAAATGGCCAAGCCCATGGCAATGTTAATTTTACTTATGGCGGAGGAATACACGGTGTGCATACAAGTGGATCTTCAGCAGGGATTTCAAAAGCGCTCAGTTCACCGTGAACGGCCTATTTTCAGAAAACTGTCTGCTACTGCAGATGTTAATGTTTTCCATTTATAATTACCCCGTTATACCGTTCTACGTGCTCCAAGAACCAAACTTCTTGCCAAACCTACGGAGGATACTTGTGTAGTAACCTGTTTTGAATATGAACCTAGAGTGTTTGTACAATTACCAGGGTTGCACATGAACAAAATGTATTTACAAGATTACGTTGGCACTTTAAAAAAAGTAGGTATTTGCGAAATACTGGCTAAACTGAGTTTTTTTTCTCCCCAAAACAAGTTTACGAGTTTGCAGTGAATCGCAGAGGGACAGCATAAGAATCATCAACGCAACGAGACATAATCGCAACCATAGCTAGTCTACATACGTAGGTGAATAACTGTGTCCCAGGTTCACTTATAGAAAATAAATTCGAAACAAAAGCAAAGCAGAATTGCGCAAACAATTTCGCTTATGACAACACAGACTAAAGCAAAATTGAGCAAGCAACAAAGTAAACCGCTCAAGCAGAATCTCGTCGTTTCAACTTGCTAAGTATTGCCCTGTTGTAGCAACAATTCCACTGCTAAGAAAAAAAATTGAGTTTTTACAGAAAATATTAAAACCAAACAACATGTAGTGCATCTTGACCCAGAATAATAATGATCCCTTCTTGTGACGTGTAGATAATGTTGCAAGGTTTTAGTTCTGAATTGTATGGTAATATTGGCTTAAGTAAAGCATTGCCCACTGAATGTGTATAATAATAATAATAATAATAATGGTATGTGGGAAGTTCACCCAGGGCAAGGCAACACCCTCCGAGTGACGGTCTTTCCAACTGGAACACGTAGATGACCGTCATCCCCGGGCATGACAGAAATGAGATACTGGAATGGAGCGGCGCTGGAATGCAGAGGCGGGGAAACGGGAGTACCCCGAGAATACCCGACAGCACGATTCCCACATGCAAAAATCCGGGAGTGAACCCGCTGGGGATCGAACCCGGATCGCCGTGTTGGGAGGCGATCGCCCTGGCCACTGCGCCACCGCTGCCCCTTGAATGTGTATAATTAGTATTTACGGAGTTATCTTGCATCAGGGAATACTATTCTTACTGACAAACTTTGCAATTTGATATTTTTTTTTTAAATATCTCATTTACATTCGCTAGAATCACACAATCTGGATCGCGCGGTGCCTTTTACCCCCTCTTAATCATGATTATCAGTTCCACTATGGTTTCGACTCCAGAGCTGGTGTGCTAATATCTCATACATATACGCCATAAGAACGGGGTGTTAAACCACTGTAAAGATTCAAATTACTTTGTGTTTAACTGTGTGTACATTGCTGCAAAATTTTCTCTTCTGTTGAATACTATATGCACTATAGGCCTCGTTCAGTCACCAAGGTGACTGGATTGTAAAATTTATAGTTTAAAAAAAAAACCTGAAATCTGTACACAATATAAAACAAGTAGCTATATAGCCAAGCACTTGAGGGATAAAATTTTGAATTGGGAGACAAATTTAAAACAGGTAAAAAGTAACACGAGGTATCGTTCGTTCTGTTGCTTAAGGTATTACCAAAATATTAGTTTATAACAACCTCACACTTCCTACAGTCTTGTTTACATTTCAGTAAAAGTAAAATATTTTACTTTGAACACACGACTGTTTTTCACCCTCGTACATTCCAAGTCTCCAGGGCCTGGCAGTAATTGCATTAAAATTAACGCCAATTAAGCCTATGAAAGTGTTGGTAGATGCTGATCCATACCATGATTATAACATACTCGTTGATTGGCGTGGTTTATTCATATATACATATATTTAAAACAATTCTGAATAGCATACTTATGGCTACAAAACTGTCGAGGTAGTGAACGATTTGCAGAATCTATCATCGTGTATTAATTAATCGTCAAGAGAGGGGACTGGAAATGCAGTAATTGAAGGAGAGAGTTTTGCATGTTTCCACAATATCCTATATATAATTTCGACACAATTTAAAAAAGAATTAATTTATAATTAAAGCAACAATTTTTAAATCGGATAATAATTACAGATATACGATTTGACATACATACCCTATGCCTATAAAACCAATATGGCCAACAGAAACAAACATATGCTTGAAGAATTAGTGGGCATAACTGCCGAGCACCTTTGGGTACGATCGTCAATCCTAAGTCGATGGCTTTTGAGCACCCCTCGAGTCAAGCCGAAGATTGCCGAGTTCGTTTGTGTCGAGTCGAAGATCGCCAGCCACAGCCACACAGCTCCCATTTAAAATACATTTACCAGAAGAAAAATAATCATACTACTTCCGTCGAACGAAGAAAACATTTCTAAAAACATATACTGAATACAGATTTTTTTATTTGGCATACCCTATGCCTATTATCGGCTCTCAAGTTGCCCAAATCTCTTTACTCACTCTTCACCCTATGCCTATAAAACATATATGGCGACCGGCCCACAGAAACAAATGCATATGCTTCAGGGTTTGGTGAGCATGACCGTTGAACTCTTTCGGGTACGTCTGGCAACCTTGAATTGATCTGAATTATGTGCCCCAGATTTGCAGAGAACTGCTAAGCACTTCCGAGTCGAGCCGAAGCAACTGAGCATCACGAGCCTCACTTCCCCATTTAAAATACATTGCCCCCGTTCCGCCATAAATAAACTACTCGCTCACATACAGTAAAAACTCACATTATGAAACCATTCGTTGAATAAATCAAGTTTAAAAAAAATTTATGGCCCACAAATAAAAATGTTGTTTGATATTACAACAGNTGGTGAGCATGACCGTTGAACTCTTTCGGGTACGTCTGGCAACCTTGAATTGATCTGAATTATGTGCCCCAGATTTACAGAGAACTGCTAAGCACTTCCGAGTCGAGCCGAAGCAACTGAGCATCACGAGCCTCACTTCCCCATTTAAAATACATTGCCCCCGTTCCACCATAAATAAACTACTCGCTCACATACAGTAAAAACTCACATTATGAAACCATTCGTTGAATAAATCAAGTTTAAAAAAAATTAATGGCCCACAAATAAAAATGTTGTTTGATATTACAACAGAAATATTTTTTTGAAAAAGTGTATTTATGTTGAGAAAATGAAATATATTTTCAGTAGCCCCAGAGGTATTTGCTACAGAGCNAAAAGTGTATTTATGTTGAGAAAATGAAATATATTTTCAGTAGCCCCAGAGGTATTTGCTCCAGATCCAACATTGCCAAATGCGTCAGTGAGTCGTTGTACGAACGTTATGAGTGGGATGGAGTTGCAGAGTTGTTGCAGGATGACGAACTGCATGCATGCCGACTGAATGAACAATGAGTACAATTGCGGAATGATGTCATCTGGAAATGAGAATGGCTTTGAACTGGGTTGAATCGTTTGTACGTTTAGTTAATACTCAGCAGTTTGACTTTCATTTTCAGTGACTACAATGCAGACGCTATTCTTAACAATAGACTGTGAAGATGGAGACATTTTATCTCGTACATGTAGGCCTACATGAAGAAGTGATAGGTACATAAAACCATTTAGAAATTTTTCTTACAACAATCTTTTCCATTCCTCTGCTCTTTGCTTTCGTGATGTATTCCTAAGAAAGACTGTAACATTATCGTTCTCAATTTTTGTACATGGTGTTATAACTAGAGACGTGCGAAATTCCCGTTATCATTTCAAAACAGACTATACTTCAAACACTTGTGCTTTTGTATTGCGTTAGTCATTGGACAACAGTTTGTCCGGACACGCCCTGGATTTCTTTCGGCCAATAGGAAGCCACTGACGAGAGGCTGGCCCAATCACGTCCAACCAAGTCAAAAGGGAAAATGTGTCCTCACCGCTGAAGAAGCCAGTAAATAAATGGCACCGACTTGGATGTGCATAGGACGATGAATTATAGCGTGCTGCCAAAGAATACCACGAATTTTGCAGACCCCTAGTTATAACTAGAGACCAGAAGAATTCGCGGATTCATTTCGGGACAACCTAGAGTTCGAAACATGTGTGTTTATGTAACACTAACCATTGGTCCACACCGTGTTTGACACCTACTGGAGAAGGCTGGCCCAATCGTCGCCTTCCACTGCGACGGCAGACAACCAATGCACAGTTGACATCGGTAAATTTGTACATAAGACTTTAGAGTCTAGCCTGCAGGTCATTGAATTCGCGAATTTTTCAGGTCTCTAGTTATAACAGCATTTTCTCTTGAATCAGGCGTTCAGAAAACAATCTGTGATTCTATTTCATCCATCTCCTTTTCGTATTCAACTCTTTGCTACCATTTTTTGTTGCATATTACACACAGATCTCCCGAATTATTCAAAATTGTGTGACGAATTCACAGTTGGAAGCACGCTGCTCATTGGTCAATGCGATGATGAAAAAATCTAATATTATTTTGCAGCCCTCCGTGGTTTAGTGGTTTCAACAGCGATTCTACTTTTTTTTTTTTTTAAATATTTATTTGCTGTCTTTCGATTTCATCTCTGACGCACGACTAAATTTTTCCCGGCGCGATTTTGCTTCATTGAGAAAAAAAGTGTTACAAGCAGAATTATTAATAAGGATACTTCGACACATTAGTTGGATAAGACATAACATACAAAGATTGTGATTTGGAGAATAGAATTAGAGTTCGGCTCAGCCAGAAGGAAAACAGTGTTGACTTCAGGGCGGAAATATAAGTAGAACACTCAAAAAAGTTTCGCAAATTTACCGAAATTTTTACGGAAATGTACAGCAAATATTCGGAAACGCAATCCTTAATGACGAAAAACGGAGTTACGTCCGTGCGTACAAATAAGGAAAGTCTTCGTATTTCCTATAGCTTCGGGTTTCGGGGACGAACAATGTCGAGTCTACACGAAGTTTTCTTCGCCGCTGTAACCAGAGAATTATTGTTTCTGCTGCAATTGGGTTATTCACGCCACTAAAACCTATTCTTTGGAGTATCGTCAGGCGTCTGTAACGTTTAGCAACACTTGAAATACACCAACTTTAAAATAAACCGAACAAGTTGCTTATGTGACTGTATTTGAACAACCAACCGCATCGCATCGTGTATGAGTTGTAGGTGAGCGGTTAGGGTCGTAGTCATGTGAATTTTTAACTCGGATTCTAATCTTGCTCAAGTAGAAAATATTTTAACTTTTTTAAATATCTTTTTTTTTTGTACACAGTGGAACACCCATATAACGAAATGTATTAACCTTTTCGTTATCTCTTTTTATTTTAATCTGAAAGTACAGAAAACAAACTAGGAAATTAACAGAGAGGTTACGTGAAATCACGGAAAGTTTTGTGAAATTTACGGAAAGTCAGTTTTTGAAAATTAATGTGTCCGTAATTTTACGGCGAATTTACAAACACCTCTGGATAAATTTTTACGAGCACTTTTCCGTTAAACGAAGAAAATATTTTTTTAACAGTGTACACACGGTTAAGTTTATAGAAATGGTTTTGAGCCACTCACCAACAATAAATAAACAGATCATGTCAAGTGTAAAACAAAATATTTAAGTTGATTTGTAAAAAACTTAAAAGCCATGTGATGTAATTGTAGGCCTATTTCCCGGGACCTACAACAGAACAATCGATTTTGAACAAAGACGGCCAGTTTAAGGCTGCGTTAGTACCCTAGACTGGAAACATATAGTAATTTAAAAACACTAGTAAAATTAGATATTATTTTTTAAATTATAAATATACATTCTGCGTGGTGTAAATGGCTGTTGTTGATGCAAGTTAAAAATGTGTCATTACTGATTTAGTTTGAGAGAGGTATTGTTTTGCGTTTAGCATCGAGGTGTGGAGCGCCGGTGTGGGTGAAGTGAGGTGAGTAAGGAGAAGCGGCGGAATAGAATGGCGGGTAAACGGAAGAACTCCGAGAAAACCCATCGGCCACCGGTCTCACAGTACCCACACGAATTCCCAAAATATAAAATCAATAACGGAATTTGAAAAAAACATACAGTTGTTAATACATATTTTAAATACTATATATTTGAATTAACAAAACCATCACATAGTTAATAAAAATAAAGTTTTTGGTTCTTTTTAGAAACTACAAAATCAGTACATATACAAAATAAATTATTTAAAATTGATACATTTTTGTTATGTAGAACTTTATGATACCAAAACTAAGAAAAAGAACTTAATTTCAACCGAATTTCATCTTCTTAACAGTTCCTGTTAGATAATTTTGTAAAGCCTTTTTCCTTAAAGTCATTTTCATTTAAAACCCACAGCTTTGTAGGTAATGTCGTTTTATTACTCTTAAGAATATTATTTTGCCATATTTTCTAATTTTGTGATTAATATCCTTATCTTTGAAATTTTCAAAATGAGAATGATTGATTGTATCAGTTATTACTGTGCATGGTAGTTACGAGCATTCAAATATCTTATCAATAAACCCAAACTCCAAGTAGTACGAATTCTGTTTTTGATTTTGTGTTTCGGCAAGTTATACGTCGCAGGACCTTTCCATTGCCCTTAACTGGGCACTATAGAAAACTCTCATCAAGATTGAACTTTTCTGGCAGTTTTTTTTTTAATTCCCTCGCAAAGTTGTATTAACATTATTTATGCATTAATAAAAAAAAACTGTGAAATTATTATTAGCGCGAAAATGTTTGTATGGAAGCAATTCTTACTCTTATGTACATAAACCAGATAAAAACAATTAAATATATGCTGTATCAACAGCACATTAAAACACTACGCAATTAATACGACGTCAAATCATGGACCTGCTCCGCTTATATCGCTATTGACTTCACTAGGAGCAAGCCACTCAGTATGTTCATTAAAGCAGATGCACTAAGATGCAGGCGTCCTTCAAAAGTTGATTTTAGAAAATGCTCACTTAAACACAAACCAGCTATAGCACAATGTTACCAACTGCATTATCAGTATAATGCACTGAGAACCAGTACCTGCCGCTACGTTGATTCGCAGGAAATAACTGGAAACCACCGTTTAAATGCCTTAAGCCAAGCCAGTGTAATAATCACACGCATTTTTTAAATCAACTCAATTGGAGCGGTTTCCACTGATTCGGAGACAAATTTTAATGACTTGGAGCAATTTTCAGTTTAATTAGTTGTAGGGGGCAGAAATCGGGACCAAAGAAACAGAACTAAATATTTTTGTCTTCCTTTACTTAACATGGACGAGTCAGCGCCTTAGAGCCCGGTGTTTGTAATGTAGCGGAAACATTTACGCGCAAGTGGCAAGGCGAGGCACATATTACACATATGAATGAGGTCAGCTGCTGAATAGCGTTTTTAGCGGCTGCTGAGTAAAGAAGGAAACGGCACGAATAAGCTCAGATCTAGTACAATCCTACCTTGCAGCTATTCACCGACTGCCACTTACTTTAGGCAAGTAACATTTCATGAATAAACTGCAAATCGTTTGACGATGGCCGTGGTCCTGCGCATAGAAGCCACCATTTCTTCTAATCCAATTAAAATTCAAACAATTTTTGATATGGCAAACACAATTTTTAGCCTATTTTCCGAAGGAAAGAAAGGGTTGTGAGATCACTTTCCTGCCTGTGTGTGTATGTGTGTGCCTGTGTGTGCCTGTGTGTGTATGTGTGTGCCTCTGTGTATGTGTGTGTCTGTGCGTGTTTGTGTCCCTCCCTTAAATTTTTGAACGCGTAAACAGTAAGGACACGTGAATTTTATAGTTTCCCACCACGTCAGGCACTTATTTTCAAAATGGCGGCTATTTTAAAATTTAGGGCGATTTGTCATATCTCGGCAACCGTTCAACCGATTTTGACGAAATTTTGTGTGCTCACAGCACACGTTGTAAGCATTAAATTCAGACGTAAAAATTGTTTCTGGTACTCCAATTTGGAAGACAGCACCATATTAAAAAATAAAGTTTTTATTTTATATCTCAAAAACTACTCTACCAATTAACTCCAAATTTGGCAAGTAAGTAGTACAATGATAGGCCAAGTAAATATAAATCAATAAACGTCATTGGACACTTATTTTCAAAAGGGCATCCATATAATTATTCTAGGTTTATTTGGTATAACTACCATACCATTTTGCCAATTTCAACCAAATTTTGTACGCTTATCATATAAGCTATACAACAACCACTTTTCTCCGCCATTTTGAAACATAGTGTTACATGTAAAAATAAATTTTTTACATTATATCTCGAAAAATACTCAACCAATTTTCGCCAAATTTGGCACGTAAGAAGCATTTTGATAGACAAAGTAAATGTGAGTAAATAAAATTTATCAGGCACACAGTTTCAAAATGGTGGCTTTACAAATATTTTAGGTTTATTTGGTATAACTGCCATACCATTTGTCCAATTTCAACCAAATTTTGTACGCTGACAGTATCTATTACAAGCACCAAAAAGAGCCAAAAACAGCCACTACAGGAATTAATCAAGTTTTTGTTTTTTTCTCGGGAAACAACAAATTCCTACCAAATTTGGCAATCATTTGGCAACTGCAGCAGTTGATATGTACAAATATTTTTCAAGTATGTGATACACTAATTTTCAAAATTGCTGCCATTGAGCTATTTTAGCATAGTATGCTATATCTTCAAAACCATTGAATCAATTCCAACTTAACTTTGTATGCTGGGAGTATATATAACAAACGTCAAATGTGTCTACACGGAGCCTCTTCTGTCCTCTATTTTGTAAGATAGCGCCAAACGAATAAATACAGTTTTTATGTCATGTCTCGAGAATCAATTGGCCGATTCCTACAAAATATTACAAACAAGTAGTACTGCGGTAGGTAAAGTTAACTGATATTTTTTAGGTATGTCGGACACTTATGTTCAAGATGGCCGCTATATATTTATTTTAGTTTTGTATGTTATATCGTCGAAACCATGTAATTAATTCCAATGAATCTTTGTATGGTGGCTGCATATTTTACAACAATCAAATGTGTACACACAAAATCTCTTTTGTCCACCATTTTGTAAAATATTATCATTTGACAAATTAAAATTATGTTATCGCCGAAAAAACAACCGATTTCTACCAAATTTGGCTAACAATTACCACTATGGCAGGCTATGTAAACTGATAAATTTTGAGAGGGCCAGACACACACACATTTGCAAAATGACGGCCTTTTAACTACTAATTTTTTATCTACGAAACTGAAAAAAATTTTAACTTAACTTTGTATGCTGACAGAATCAGTTATATCCATCAACATTGTATATGCAAAGCCTTATTTTTCCACCATGTTGTAGGATATCATCACATGAAATAATATAATTTTTATGCCGTATCTCGGGAAACAATTAACCGATTTCTTTCAAATTTGGCGAAGAAGTTGTGCTTTGATAGACTATATAAATGTATATGTTTTAAATATGTAAGCCTATAATTCTCTCAATGGCGCGTAACATATTTGAATTTAACTTTGTATATTTTATCTATGACAATAATCGAATGAACTAATATATAAACTTTCTGCGCTTCATTTATGAAGATTGTCACATGACCAATAGAGGTTTCATGCCATATCTCGAGGACCAATCAACGGATATGCAGATTGCCAGATATTTTTTTTTGCAAAGTAGTGTCAGGTGAGTAAACTGAATATTTTGTCACATTTGCGGAATAATTCGACTACTTCCCACAATTTTTTACACGCCTACAGAAGGCCAAGTAAAGTTACATGATTTAAATGGGGTCAGACAATGATTTTAAAAATGGCAGCTATATAAATATTTTAATATGTTTGGCATATCTTTTTAACAATTTCACAATTTCAATGAAACTTTTTCATGCTGTCATTATCTATTACAAACATCGCGTACAGAGCCTCTTTTTGAACAATTTTGTAAGATAGCCCCATTTAAGAAAATAACGATTTTATGCCATATCTCAGAGACCAATCAAACGATTTCCATAAAAATGTTCACACAAGTAGAGTTATGGTAGGCCATGTACTCTAATGTGTTTTAGTGGCTCAGACACTTATTTTAAAAATGATGGCCGAGTACATATTTCAGGTTAGTGAACCCTATCATTCAAAACATTAGACTGATCACATCCGATGATGATGCTCCGAATCCTACCTCCGTGATGCAGTTGATTGCAAGCTAGCTTAATTTAACGTGTTTTTTCTGAATTAGAATCCCGGGTAAGTCACTCGTGTATTTTAATTGTCTTTGTACTGTTTCACGTGTTTCTGGCTTCATCTCTAATGATATTGCTGTCAATGAGACGTCAACGACTACCCTACCATTTAAGCTTTCGAGAACTTCACTGAAATTTATTTGCACCCATGTAGAGAAAAGTAGGTTCATTAGTTATAAGCAGCTTCTTGTATATTTTAAGGCCTATGTCTAAACAAACATCGGGATCTCCCCTCTATGGCGAGTGAACTGCGTTTCAGCGCGTTTGAAACACACGTTTGCAACAGAAACTCTTGAAAGAATTTGCATTCTCTTTTATTAGAAAAGTAGTTGCATCTCAGATCCGCCAGGAATACAACTTTGAGAGGACTTCCCAACCTCAGTGTAAAATTTTGGAGTTCCTCAACTTGTCTGGGGTTGATCGCTTCAATCCTCGACTGATGGGATCCAAGAAGGGCTCGCGCAGTTAACTTCCTTCTGCTTGGTGGGTATTTATTTGACTGTAATACGCACAGGTTTTCAACCGGAAGTCAAGAGCTACGTGTAAATGCAGGTATGACATCGTGAGTACTGTAGGCATTTATTCAGAGAGTAGGAAGCATAAAATTAAAAAAATCGTGACAATTATCGCTGTATTGTAATGTTACAAAATTAACGCCTCAAATGCAGTCAGTGCAAACGGGTTTCAATTTACCTAAGTTGATTGAAATACAACGCTTCGCCGCAGCATAATTCTGCAAGAAATGCAAAAAAAAAAAACTATCTTACCATTAAACCCTTCCTTTTTTTAACTCAGTTTCTTGATGAGCAAATAATATTGCTATAAATAATAATCGTAGAAAACACCCATACGAAAAATCCCGCACATTTTATCACGCACATCAGAAAACACGTTGGATGTACGTCACACGAGGAACTACAACGTCAGATGATAAATTATGGTGAGCAGTTACGTTGGCCTCCTCGCGTTTTGTTCTGCGACGGTTCTAGAAACCACTAGGAAATTTAAGTTCTATGAAGTCAGCGGCGTGTTCTAAAAATTAAGTAACAATTAAACTGTTATTCCAAACTGGAAATAAATTTTCTTGGTATCGAAAATTAATTGATAACATGCCTGAAACACTTTTCGAGCGCGTGGATTATCGGTACCGATGTTATGAAACTAATATTTAATAACTCTCCTCGAAGTAATTATTTTTAACAGATACATTTGAAGTGATCACCACTCATGTTGTAAAGATTACATACTATACCGATTCCAGAAAATACAACGTAAGCCGTTTCTGCATGACCACAAATATATATCAAACGTTTGCTCTCTTCCAGGTAAAATACAATAAAACCTTTACACGAATGAACTATGGGAAGTCTTGATTATTGCATCGTGAAAATTGTGATTTTAACATTGGAGTATGGCAAAAGTGTAAAATATCGATTTTTTTTTTGCGTCCAACGCTTTTATCAATGGAAGATGCTGTTGCCCACCCCCCTCCCTCCAAACCCCGGTTTCCCAGCTCTTAAGAGTCGGGATGAAAG
>NQII01000725.1:66260-85891 GCA_002778355.1 Clitarchus hookeri
GAACGAAGGTTTGTAAACAAATGGCCGCTCTACTTTCACCTTGAGCGTGATTTTGTGAGTATGCAAGAAACATTGAAATCAAAGTACGTTAGCATCAGAACTATTTCCTCTCTTTGTGCTGGCAACCTAACGGCATAACTGTATCCGCGCTCGCCGCTGTTTGTAATTTTATATGCATGTAGCTAACGGCTAGGGTGTTTTTTCAAATGTTGATTTTCAAAAGTTTCTTCCAGTCGTGAACCGACTATACCTGCATACATTTTAACGGGTACACGGGGCCTGTTAAGTTGGTAACGATTGAAGGAAAGTATATTCATGTCTTGACGTTGAGTTAAAAGTGTTACGTAACCATTTGTGATAACTTAAATTATTTATTTCGCTTTCTGTTTTTTTTAATGCATGCAAATGTTAAAAATTAGCAGATTAGTAAATTATTTCCTTTTCTAATAATTTCACAGTTTCACTTGACCGACGCATGAATAATGTGATAAGGCCCGTGGCAGTGTTTTTTTTTAAATAACGCGGAAGAATACACAACGTGCATACAAGTAGATCTTAAGCAGGGCTTTCGAAAGTGCTCAGTTCACAGTGAACAGCCTATATTCTTAAGTACTTTGCAGCATGGCGTTACAATTAATTTTAATAGTTGTTTTCTCTTGTGCACAGAGGGTATTTGGGACATTTAATGGGCGAGGGATTGGGGAGGTGTGCATTATGAAGCGACACACTGCAGTATTTCGTGAGCAGGCCTTCGAAACGTCGACTTAGCTCGAGGTGCCGCACTACAAAGACGGTATTAAGGCCAGCAAAAATTTCAGAATACACTGGGCCGTGAATTATTTTTTTTAAGGTTTCTATATTTGTCTTAATTAGTTTCTACGAATTACTTTGCCGCCTGAGCCAGCCGGCTTTAGAAAGGGTGGGTGGGGCGAGATTCCTTTGCTGCTCTACAATGGGCCAACGTGACAGGAGCTGAAATACCAACTAATAACACGACGTGTTGGGCCTTCTCGTTACTTCCGCGAGATGCTTCGGCGATACCGGCCCCCGACGTTACTGTCGCATCGTCTGACTCGAACGACCGATAAAATCTCCTCGTTCAACCACGTGCACACAACAGTTTCGAATCAAGCACTCTCTTGTACTAACGGGCGTAAATTTCTCCGCACAGCATTCGTGTGACGAATCACGATACATCCTGCTGAACGATAGGAATGACAATGACGGTGTAACATTTATTAACGTGTGTCAGTGGACAGGGGAAAAAAAAATTAGAAACATAATCACCGCGTCTCTTTACATTGCTTCATTTCATAAACCTTGCTGGACAGCTATGGTTCGGTGGGTTCGTTTGTGAAAAGCACAAATAAAAAAGGAAATATGTAAAAAAAAAAAAAATCTCTCAGGACAGGTTTTCGGAGTCTCGTTATTTGCACGGCACCAACCTGAAATTACGAACAGGCCAAGAAAAATCACTCGTTGTATCATTCTATGTAGGATTAGCCTGAAATCACAGTTCCCCGACGTTACCACGAGTTCACACTTTACGAATGCGCGAGAAGGCACTATTTGTGACAAGGTTAAACAAGGTATGGGAACACAGTTGGCTATGAGTAGGGGCAGTGATATTTCGCGAAAAGATTTCGATACAAGATACAGTCCAAAGCACTGTAGGCTCGTCCAGCTTCTCTGATTGGCTAAAAAAATGTTCTGGCCCGTGTTAACCGTTTGCGCACGAATCGCGAAGGTTCAGTGTCGGAGTTACTTGGTCCTGAGTGGCTTGGTCAAAGACGGACAAGGCACCAGCAGCCATTGGAGGTATAACAACAGCTGAGGTGTGTATATAGTATTGAAGTCTACTGTGTGCTCTTACGCGAAAAGTCACTGGCCCTAGCTATGAGTCATCTGATGTCTAGATCCCAACGCAACGTTAAGATTCGAAATGCGGCGCGCACAAGGCGGGCTTTGCCTTATGATTCTGCTGTAACTCCCCCCAACGCGATGAGTCAATACAACGTTCCAGTTATAAATCCGGGAGAGAAATTACCGCATGCCCGCAAAAATCCCGATCCTACCGGAAGTCGAACCCAGACATTCGATCAAACCGATCACGCGTCCTGGATACAATAATTTCGTCAGCGAGTTATAAAAAGAATTTGTATTGACGGCGTCTTAACTATTATGTTATAATTGCTTGCCTGGTGTAATTGTTTTTTATTCTTTTTATACAAATTAGTGTAATAATTGAAATAAGAGTTACGTATTTTTTTCTCCTAAATTTTTTTAAACGCCACTATCTCGACGAATGATTGCTTTAGTCTATTCGTGGTTTTACCAAATTTTTTTGAAGCAAACCTTTGAAAAATTACTCCATGTATGCCGTATTTGGTTGTTTCCCAAATTTGCCACATGTCGCAAGCGTTTTATGCTTCTGTAAACATAAAAGTATGTTATTTTTCATTAAATTGATCCTTCACTTATATTTTAACTGTCAATTACAGTAATTAATTTGTAATTAACACGGATATAAACAGAGAGAAAATAGTTGTTTTGGTAATGCCTAGCATGAAAATAGTTTTTTTTTTTTGCAGAACGTTTTCAAAGTGCGTGCGCACGAATGCGGTACGATATCTCTTTGGTGTAATTCTCTACAGTGAGTTAATCTTTGTTTGCATGAGGCGGAGGAACAGTTTCAGAAAAGTTGGAAGTAACCATGAATGGACTATAGTTGTTAGGAGAAACAGGAAAAATGAAGAGGATTCAGTGCCTTATAGGTAGGGGGGCAGTGATGTTTCGCGAAAAGATTTCGAGACAAGATACGGTACAAAGCACTGTGGGGTCGTCCAGCTTCTTTGATTGGCTAAAAAAAAAATGTTCTGGCCCGTGCTAACCGTTTGCGCACGAATCACGAAGGTTCGGTGCCGGAGTTACTTGGTCCTGGAGTGACTTGGTCAAAGACGGACACGGCACCAGCAGCCACTGGAGGTGTAACAACATCTGAGGTGTGCATACGCGAAAAGTCACTGACCCTACTTATAGGCTATACTCTACAGGTCTCTGCGTGCTCGGACCTCAGCCACAGAGTACTTGAGAAGACAGAGGTGAGATAACCGCTGACTACACCAAAATGGCGTCACTGGCCAGTGGCACGACGGAACGCCGTTCGCCAATCAGCGCCTGGTAACTTACCTGACAGCCGGCAGCCCAGCCAATAGGGAACCTTTTGCAGCACGCAGTGGACAATCAGACATAAGGCCCCGTTCCCAAAGCCCCGCACAGCCAATCAGAGAACGGGCACGCCCTCATCGAAAGAACCACCACGAAATTTCGTCTCAGTATAATTATCTGCTCTTTGTCCCAAGTCATTCATTTCGTCGCGTGCTGCGCGAGTAAGGGTCCAGTTTTACCCGTGGCCACGCTGAAAGGGCTTTCGTTCTGGTTTCCATGCGGGTGTGTTTTTTTTCCGTCCAGAATCATTTGAAATTGAGGATTTTCGTTTCGTTACAACTTTCGGCAACAAAATTTCGCACCGAAATGAAAATGAATGTTGTCGTTTTTAATTTTCGCTTCAGTATATCGAATATTTGCACAAAACTATGATCTAGTCGCGAAAGGAACTTAAAAATGCACGTATGAGTGGTGTGGCTTACGCTGAAATTCATTCGCGTCATTTCTTGGCCCTTTAATTAATACGTCCACGAAAACATCAGTTTCTGCAGGTGTCGAAACGTTACACGTTGTGCTGATACGTATTAAAAAAGGAAGTTTTTCAAAAGTGCTCTGATGTACGTGAAACAACCGCGGCAACGCCCAGGCTCACTGAGCGTTGCCGCGGAGTTTGCATTGCTGGGTTAAACGCGGAATTGTTCGGACGTGCTTGCGAACAGGATCAGTGAGTGGTTCACATCCAGTACGCCGTCTGCACGTCGTTTGAAGAGGAGATACTATTCAAGATCTGTTTTTTTCGTAACATTGGAAGTTTTAGTACTGATGTCGCTAGTCTGTTTCTCAAGCTCAAGAGAGTTTACGTGTTCTTTCACTTATGTACATATTTGGTATTCAAGGAATGACAGCTAATCCCGGTAGTGGATTGTTGGAAATGTGCTTCTGTCGCCGTGCTCTCAATACTCCTGGTTGTGCTGTGTCATATATGTATAAATCAAATCGATGTTCAAGATATTATATGCTGTCCTACACTGTAAAAAAAAAAATTCTGGTAAACTTTCTAAACTGTAATGGAAATAATAATATAAAACAGGCTGAAAACATGAGAATGTTTAGCATTGCTACTATACAAAGTTGGTAACTTCCCTACGCATTTGATTCTTTCCTAAGCAACTGAAGGAACGTTACCATGCACGTACGGGAAAATAATTTACCGTTCGGGCTTTGTCACTGTACGTATGCACTGATATGGTAAATTTACAAATAATTTTTTAGAGTGTAAGGAAAATTGAGCCTGAGATTATTTGTTCTTTGACTGATGCTGCAGTCGGCGAGTTGCCGGTTTCACCTCAGACCGGACGTCAGAGGGTTACCCATCTTTGTTTCCTTCTGTGGGTTTCTTACTGGCTAGGTGGAGTGCGAAGACAATGTCTAAATGCATTTTTTTAAAAAAATGCCTAATCCGACAGCAGTTGTATTTGAAACGGTGCGCGTGCCGTGAGTCTAACTTGACCTGGGATGATTTGCGAAATATTCCTGCAGTTTTCCTTTTCTGCTTTGTTCGTGGGCGCGGCAGCGGCGAGGAGTTTATTAGCACAACGTGATGAAGCGGAAGGTTGTACTTTTTTTTTTGCTGTAGGAGGAGGGGGGCAGGAGGGGGGAGGGGAAGAGTGACTCATTCTCGCGCCATTAGCCAGCACTGCGGTCACGTGAGTCAGCGGCGACAAAGGTAAAAAAAAAAATTAGGCCCCAGAGGCGCGCGTTGGTGGCTGTTCCGAGCGAATGTGTGTGTGTGTGTGAGTGTGTGTGTGGTGTGTGTGTGTGTGTGTGTGTGTGTGTGGTGTGTGTGTCACGACTCACCGCACGAAGCACGACAGCGCTGCGCATAACGGAAACCGCGCTTCCAGGTCGCACTGCGTTTGTTTACGTCCCGCGTGCGCGGCCACAGAACGCAGTGCACTCGCGTTTACTTCCAACTTTCACGAAGACCTGCTGAAGCTCTGCACTACCCGTGTATTCCTCCGCCTCTCGCAGGTAAAGCGAAGGGGCGGCGCACCGCGCTCGTGCGCACTCCGTTCCGTAATTATTTTTGTATGAGAACTATTTCTTACTAGGCATTACCAACCATTAATTCGCATTAGTTATAAATGAAAAATTATAATTTATAGATAGAATAGACATAATTACAAATTAAACTTATCAAAAAAATAAAATGCATTTACACTTGCACAAGTATAAAACGCGTCATGCATTAGGTGATTTTACAAAGGTTTGATTAAAAAAAAGTGTTGAAGATACCGCGAATAGACTATTCTTAACAAGTAGTACAGTAATGCATGCTCAAAGGCAACGGGATCTGGAGGGAAGACAAGACACCGAGCGCCATCTTGAAATTTACCTTTTTTCCCCTTCAAAATTTCACGTAAGGAACTGCTTCCCGACCGAGACGCGTAGCAAATAACCAAATGAAAACTGCACGCACGCCATAGGACATTGGAGTCTAGCAATTTTTTTTTCGCGGAAAAACAGGCGGCCGTTGCTATTGGCCACGTGTCTGCGTGGGAAGACATTTTTTTAATATACTGAGCCAATCAGACTTAAGTTACCCTGACAATGAACGTCCGTCAACGGCCGGCAGACACCAAAGACGAGCGTGAGAATTGAAATCATCCGACCTCGAAATAGGTTCTGAACTAACGTGTTTTGCAGTAAAACTAGTCCAGGAATATTTTCACGAAAAACAGGTGGCCCTACTAACGGGTAATAAACATGGAAGTCCTTGACATTTAAAGCAATTTCGCGTTAAAAAAAAGGTACCTTTTCTGGAAAAAGTGTCGTTTTTTTTTTCCTCACAGCAGTTTAACTATGAAAGTCGTTTGATTTAAAACTGGCCCGAATATCTGGTCGATAGGATGTCTCTTACACTGTGAGCTCAAAATCAGCGACTTCCTTTTTCGTACTAATAGTACGAATTCTAGTAGAATTCGGAGAAACAGGAGTGGAGAGGACTGTAAGTATTTTTATCGGAAGATAGCCGAGGTGAAACCCTTCCGTCGGAAGAGAAGAATGGAAGACTGCACTGTAGTCCAGTACAGAGAGAAACTTTGTTCTCCTGTACTCTTGCAACTTCCTCTTCCGATAACATCGGAAGAGGAATTCACGCGTAAACTCTTAGTCGGGAAGAATGCGTGTGAGCAACGCCTCATCGGACGAGTGGATCGGAAGAGTACAGAGTGCCGCAAGAGGTCAACGAGATAACCCCTGACCGCGTAACCCCAGTAAAACGGCCGTGCGAACACACGAGGCCGTCATTATGAAGCACTATGCTTGCTCGATTCGTAACTGGTGCGCACATGAGGTGCCAGTCTGCTGCTGCTGCTGCAACAAGTGCTGGGGACACGACGTACAGCGTCCACACCGGGAGGAAGAAGATCTACAGACCGACAGCGACTGTGAGTGGAGCCCATAACAAGACTCGCCTGTAAGTGGCGCATAGTCAAACGAATATATACGCAGGTTAACAGAAAACTACTTAGTCGAGTGGTACGACGTATTAAAAGAACAGCCTCCTGGAATCTGGGAAGTTGAAACACAAGCATTCGATTCAGATTTAGAGGTAGTCGCACCACCCTCTTAACCTGAAGATGTGGGCATGGGAGGGACAAGCTCAGTCGAAGGCCACAGTGTCTCAAGAGGACCAACTCGAGGGGGGTAGAATTTCAAGCTTTGCTACGCCGGGTCGCAGAATTCTATCACCACCAGTCGCACCGCGTAGATTGGAAATCCCTAGAGAAGAGCGAAATACACACCCAAAACGACTTAGATCCCCTAAACGACCTAAGATCTCACTGTCAGGCACCAAATAAATACGGAGAACAATCCGGGGGGTGAGGATGAAGGTGTTACCGGTGGTGAAGGAACGGGACAGGCGTGCCAAGGAGCCCAAGATGGATTCGGTAAGCACGTGTACCAAACCGTTCCATCCAACGTGTTGCCAATCACGCCTAAACTCCAAGTCGGAAGAATGTGCGTGAGCAACGCCTCGTCGGACGAGTGGATCGGAAGAGTACAGATGGCCACAAAAGGTCAGCAAGATAACCCCTGACCGCATGACCCCCAGATAGTGCTATAAAACGGCCATGCAAAACACACGAGGCCGTCATTATGAAGCACTTTACTTGCTCGGTACACAATTGGCGCATGCATAAGGTGCCGGTCTGTTGCTGCTATACAAGTGCTGGGAACACGACGTGAAGCGTATACATCGGGAGGAAGAAAATCTACAGACCGACAGCGAAGGTGAGTGGAGCCCATAACAAACATTTACACCACAAGACTCACCTGTAGTAAGTGACCTTGACGCAGAATCAAACCCGTATATACAAAAATTAGCAGAGGACTACTTCGTCGAAAAAAAAAACAGGGTGGTACGACGTGCTAAAAGAACAGCCTACCAATATCTGGGAAGCAGAATTAATTAATTCGCGTGAACTGGGAACCAGTGTTTAGATTAGTTGGACTAGCTGCGATCCAGCGGAAATCACAACTACGTAAGTATGATAAATTCAACCACTTCGACGAACAGGTAAGCTGCCACTGATTTCTGGTGGAGCCAACTGCCATTAACTTCATTTATTTCGAATTTTTTTTTAAAAACGCTATTTTAGGTTTAGAGAGTAAAGTCCTCACCGTGTGGTGGGCCAACATATACTACATCTGAAGTGTCGTTTCGTCTATAATATCTACTTCAGCGAAAGATGTTGCTTAAGTCGGATTCACACGTTCGCAGATCGCAACACCAAACAGAGAGAGAGAGAGAGAGAGAGAGAGAGAGAGAGTTGAGTGTATTTCAGTGGCAGCGATTCACACCTTACCTGAATTGATGCGCTACCCACGTATCCATAATTCCAAGTTTTCAAGAATTATTTAGCTCTGTGCCCAACACAAAAAAAAAATTGTAATGTAGCTAGAGGATGTTGATATTTTCAGCGAATGTTTACAACTCCTCTGTGCAGTTTTTCCGATGCATCACACAAAGACAATCTTCCCTGGCGTTGCCTAAACCTCAATGCGTCATCTTCGATGGCAGAAAATTTGGTCGCCTTGGATGCCACGCAATAAACTGCGGGCAATACAGGTGTTGTCTGTGAAGAGGAAGGTTCCATATCGGCCCTAATTTCTCACAGAATACAACGCGTGACGTTCTCTGGTTGGTTGCTGGTGCCATCTGCTCTGTCTGTTAGGCGTGACCTGCGATCGTGTGAACCCACCTTTACTCTTACATTCTGTTATGTTTTTATACTGTATGCTAGTGTCTTGTGAATGTTTTTGCTATTATGAGGGAATAACTGAAATTAATCATGAAGACAGAGCAGGTATTTGATTGGACTATTATGATNGGCCCCCGCGAGCACGCAGAAGTGCCGCAAGACGACGTGGCATGGACTCGACTAATGTCTGAAGGCATGCGGGAGGCAATTCACACCATGAATCCTGCAGGGCAGTCCACAAATTCAATCTGCGCCAATTTGAGAAAGGGTTGCACGTCTGTCACGTTTAATGATTCTCGTCAGTCGTCGTTTGTCCCATTCTTTCACGATCTTTTTCCGGCAGCAGCGATGTCGAAGATGTGATGTTTTACCGCATTCCCGATATTCACGGTACACTATCTCGGAGATGCTATGTCCCATCTCTCGTGCGCCTACTACAACACCACGTTCAAACTCACTTAAATCTTGATAACCTGCCATTGTAGCAGCAGTAACCGATCTAGATGCCGACCGCATCGCGTTACTGTGATTGGTTCCATACCTCTGTTATTTGCATACGCACGTCTATACCAGTTTTTTTTTTGGCTCCTCAGTGTACATTAAATGTAAAGTATTGGCGAGGGAGGTCCTAATCAATTACCAATATATTACTAACCTCCAGATACCGTCTCCGTAGGCTGTGTGTTGTGCCCGGAAGGCGACGAGCTGCATGCCAAGGTTGCATCTTGATGGATTCATATCGGCGTGGGTCCTCAGACAGACTGACAGACCCCGTATCAAGTGTTCGTATTTAATTTAAAAACACGTGATGCCACTAGTCCTTGCCCAAGAAAACTGCCCATACCCTATTCATGCTCCACAAAACACTAAATCCTTTACAAGCGGGTTTCCCACCTACACGATCGCCACCCAGTAGACTGCAAACTCCGCTACACAAGACCACATTTTGTTCAGGCCCCTCACCACTGCCGCGTCGAAGGCACGGAACAGCCAGATGATCGAACACAGTAGATTTACGAATACAGTAAATAAGTACTTCCTTAGTCACCCCGGTGGAGGAGGGAGTGAGGTCGACATTTATCGAGATTGTGTTTATGCATGTGTGCATGTGAGTGAGTGTGTAAGTGATTGAGTGAGATAGTAATTAAATTGTAAATTTGGCATGTTTTGTATTAAGTTAGATACTTATAAGTATTAATCTTTGATATATATGTATGAATTTCTAGCAAGTGAAAGTGAATCTGTAATGGATCCAGTGTAAGATATGGCGACTTCCCATTAACTGTGTCTTTGAGCCATTAATAAAAATAGTAAATTAATAGTCAACAGAAAAGCTTATATCCGACCATCATTTGTTATAATGGTTATATACAGAACATTTGTTAACCATGGAGCAATTATTAGCAACTGCGCAAGAGTCTTTGAAAAGTCTATAAACAGTGAACGTTATGAAATCCTAAAAAAACGCAAGCAAATTCCTCTTCTCTAGGCGAGCGTTTGAATGCCATTTATAAATATATGAATAAATCAGTGTAACTGCTTCGAGAAAGAAATTTCTCTGCGTTATAGTCTCCCGGGGCACACGCCGGCATTCTTCCAGCGACTCTAAAATACAGAATAATCACGTGCTCGTCCGCGAGTCGGAAGTTATAACCACGCCTCGAGGTTATCCGAGCGGCGGTCGCGGATGGGAGCGCCGCCTCGGGTGAAGCACGCGTGGAAAGCACTCGCCGCGGGGTCCCACATCACGCTGTGACGTGAATGACGCTACGCGACGCGGACACGCAAGTTATGGTCGCCTGCTGACCGTGTCGTCTCGTGGGGGGGGAGAGCGGTGACCAATCACCCGGCGAGAGTTTCACTTGCGATGCGTGATTTATATTAGCTTTTCACGAGCCGCGTGGAGAACGACCGGGGATTTTCCGCGCGGTAGGTGAAGCGGGCTGTGTTCGCCTCCGACGGAGGGCGACCGAGAACGATATCGAAGCGACTAAACCGACTTACTCAAGAAGAAAAGTAGATGAAAGCAAGATTAGTGACACCTAAAATAAAATTTGTTCTAGACTCTGTTTTTTGTAGGGACGCAAGACATGTATTTTTAATTTTTATTCTGTGCAAGCTTTGCCGATCCTCTACAAACACTGCAGATAATCGTCTAAGTCAAGATCACTTAAGAGTCATAGCCAGAATTTCGAGCTTATTATAATTTCTTACACACGGTGGTCAATTTATCGTGGTTTGTTTCTTCGAGGAAAGTGGCGGTGCATAGGGAGTAAAGGTTTTTTATCGGGCATTTTCGTAACCAAGCAAGAGATATTACGAATCTAATTTCCTTTATTACGAGCCTGATATGATTCACATCAGATATTAGGGCTGTATATGATATTCCAAATATTGAAACTTGCTTCTTTTTCACGGTACAAATGGAGATAATTAATTCTGTTCAATTCTTAACTACAAAGAAACGAAATATTTATTTAAAAGTAAAGGGGAATTAAATATTCTTAATTTCCTTTGGTACCAATTTTTTTTTGCATAAATAGCTGTCAACGAAGCCTCTTTGAGAATGAGAAACGTCATGCTTGAAAGTACACTGAATAACCTGACAATGTTGTTTCGCTCGGAATCCTGTGCCAGGCGCCGTGTTGGCTGTGTTACGTGCGGTCAAACTACGGGGAAGGGGGGGGGGGGCTCCCCACGACCCGCCTCTCCTCCAGGCGGACCTAGCCGCCGGTACGTCACCAGGCCAGCTAGGGGAGGGGGATGATTGACAGCTGGCCTGGCCTGGTATCATTGCACTTCCTCTCCCTCCGCCGGAGGAACCGACGTCTCGAGAGCACGCGCAAGAACCTTCTAATCATCACCTCTCTCGGCACAACGCGACGTGTGAAGGTTCTGGGCCAGGGTGCCTGTCCTATAAATACCGCCACATCTGGAGGGTCGGCAGTCTGTGATCGCCATCCAGTGAAGCGCGTCGAATGGCGAATGAAGATCGGGCCATCGAGGGACGCGGAAGAATAGACCGGTGGCAACGAGGGCGTGTGGGACCGCGGAGGATGAGTGCGTGTGTAGCGAACGAGAGTGCGCTAGTGCTGCGGAGGGCGAAGTATCCGACGAGTAGAGAGCTCCTCTGAATGGTAGCGCTCGGGATGCTCCAGAACATCCCGGACAGGAAATACTGGTGATATCTGGACCGAAACAATGTGGAACTAAATGGAGGAGTGATACAAACTTGATTATAAATACTGGGACTGCCAGATATTAAATATATATAATACTTAGAGGAAAAGCACCAAAACCAACATACCGTTTGGTTTATGGTCTCTAGCATAGAGCTGAAGCAATACAAACATATATTCTCAGTGCGGAGTTAAACTGCATGAAACGCCACTTTAGATGATAGCTTAGTTTTAATAATAATGTTTCAAATACTGTTGTAAATCAGCGTTTTGTTCAGCCAAGCAAAGTATGAGTATGAGGAAATGGTGCCTAAAACCAACATACCATCATAAATAATGTAAATTTACCACATAAATTAAAAACACTGCAAATTGCAGTATTCAGTTTAGCAATTAGGTTGTTTACAAAATATTTGTCACAATGTAATAAATACATTATTGGCAAAAATCACAAATACACACGTCATTCACGTCTCCACTGCACTCACTGTGCGCTCAGCCTCGATATGAGAGGCGTTGAACCCACTCCTCCTCACTGGTATCTTGAGAATAAAGTCGTTCAATGCAAGCTGCATCATCACTTCCAGAGGCTTTTGGGACATCTAATTTGTCATCAGATGAGTCTTCTCCACATGAAGAATTTTCCTCTCTGTTGCATTCGAAAGTTTTAGATGCTTTTAACCATCCCATTTCGTAATTGCGTGTTGCTGTTATGGCATTTACCATATTCTCAGGGTTACACTGCCGAATTTCTGCTCCTTGTAGGAGGTCCCGCGTTTTTATTTTTCGTACGAAAGGCATCTAAAACAAATAACTACAGTTTAAATTAGCAAACGGTAATTATTTGTTCATCGCGACTTGACATATTCAAAGCAAAACATCAGTGCATGTCGGTTTACATACCCCCCCCCCCTCACCGTATGGTATATCTGTTTACAGAACACCCTGTCCTCACATTCATTTTAATAAAGGAGGCACAGTAACGATAAACGTTTAAACAAAATAGTTGTAGAATCGTTTAAACCTATATAAAAACGTAGTAATGCTAAGAAATTTACTCACCACTACAGAGTTAGTCCAATAGGGACTTANTAAGAAATTTACTCACCACTACAGAGTTAGTCCAATAGGGACTTAACATTCACAGGAAAAAGAACTTCGATAATTCACAAACTACACACTGTGCTGTTACAATGCAAATACGTGAGGAAAATGGTCACTGTTCGCTTCAGGCACGTTTGTGGACCTGGATGACGGAGTTNCTGTTACAATGCAAATACGTGAGGAAAATGGTCACTGTTCGCTTCAGGCACGTTTGTGGACCTGGATGACGGAGTTCATGGCCGGACCAGTAGAGTGCAGCACTATCCAGCTATGAAACAGGAGTGTTTCGGATTACCAGACCTATGTCGGTTTTGGTGCTACTAGTAATTCAGTAGGTGTTAATAAACTGCTCATAAAGACCGATTTTAACAATTTGATTATACCAATTTCTGTCAGGTGACGAACGATAGCTGTAAATAGTAAGCGATTTCCATTAATGTTAAGATATTAAGTGTTAAATATTTTTTTGTGGATTGTTTACAAATAAATTAANATAGTAAGCGATTTCCATTAATGTTAAGATATTAAGTGTTAAATATTTTTTTGTGGATTGTTTACAAATAAATTAGGAAATTGTTATTAGCTCTTTCATTGAATTAAGACCTCCATCCCTTATAAAGAACCGGCTATGCCTAGACGCTCTGAAAAAATTGTAACAATATAATTCCAAAAGTAGTCTCTCTTCCTATCGAATTTTTTTTCTTAATGTCCAAATTAACAAAATAATTTTAATTACCATGCTACGACTGTGGAATTATATGGCAGCGAAGAAAACATTTAACATAAGAGCAAAAATCATACAACAATTAATTGAAATCATCCATTTAATTACAAAAAAAAAAAAAAATTAGTAGCACAGTTTGAGACAATCAGGAAATTACAAACTTCAGCACAAACAGGTGTCAACGTAGTGCTTATTAAACCAGTGCACACATAGAAAAATTTCACGTTTAGCTCTAACGCAATTTAGGAATATCTCGAACTGTTCATAAGTTCTAATAAAAATGTATTTGAGTTGTTGATGAGAAATGGTTTAAGGCTTTATTGGGGCCTTAAACAATACGGTTGTGAATTGACCGACCGTCATAGTAAAGTATTTAAAGATTGAACGGTGTAGTAAATACTTGACAGAAAAAAAAATGACATGTCCTTTTTTGAGATAGTCAAAATACTTAAGACATATGAGAGCACTCAGACTCTCAAAGGAGCCCGCTGCTCTACTTCAAGGACAAACATTTCCTTCTCGACCGGACCGAAGAGATGCTGAGGTGATACGAGGCGGGAGCGGAGCACCGACGGAATGAAGACAGCGGATGAGACGGGAGCACCAGGAGAGAACTTCTACATAACAAGTAAGTTCCTGCCTTCACGAAAATCCCTGCCTGAAAAAAACACGCAAGCAACCAATGACTGAGGGACTGGTTGGGCCCCAGTGAGTCGACTGTGTGTTCAATACCTGGTTCACGGTTAACCAAATATGTTTAATATCATCATTCGAAAAAAAAAAAATACTGTCCAAAACTGCACGTAGTTATCGTAAACGCTGACTGGCTTTTTCTACAGTGATGCAAGCTGCCAGTTAGGAAAACTTACTTCTACAGGGTGATTCTAAAATCACGGGACAAACATTGAGGTGTGGTAGAGCTCACTAAAACAAACAATTATTGTATAGGAATATATGGGCGGGAGTGACGCGTTGAGGCACAAACACAAATACATAACACATTAACGGAAACATAAGATGTTCATTAGCAGCATAATTAACGAGTGATTCCGTACAGAAAATGTTAAAACAGTTGCTGGAAATGCATTCACCAACAATCACGCATGCTTGGCGACCTCTACATATGGCGTGATTGGCTGACAATGGTGGCGTGCGTGAAATACCCGGCGTATTTGAATCTGTTCGCCAATCACTCCACCAACGCTACCAAGCTTGCATTACTGTCGGTAGTAGCAATTTTGATTAATTATTATAAACATTGCTGTATAAAGGCATTTAGTGGCGACGTTGTAAATAAACACTGTGTTGCATATCATGTGTTATTTTTCTGTTTGTGCCTCAACGCGTCACTCCAGTCAATATATTCCTATACAATAATTGTTAGTTTTAGTGAGCTCTACCACCCCTCAATGTTTGTCCCATGTTTTTAGAATCATCCTGTATACTGGTGTCTTGTTCGAAGGCTGAAGTTTGTGTTAAGGGCAACTGAGACGGGTTTCTTTTGGTTCCACACGCCCTTGTACCTGGCCCTGAACTGCATTACAATGTACAAGAGAAACGTATGTTTTAAACAGAAACTATTGTACGAAGGTAGCGCTAAAATATTTTTTAACTGGGAGAGGGTAGTGGAGGTAAGAAAAAGTACAGGTTGAGATCCGAATCAATCACAGACTACACGTTGGAAAGACTACTAAAAATTGACGCGGAAAGAGAAATGGTATTTGTGATACTTCCTTCCTGTAAACGATTTTAATTGTAGCAAAAAAAATTCATTGCTTAGATTTTTTTTTTTATTAATCCGTGAAAAGGGTGAACATTTTCCTGCTGCAGTACGTTATGAAATTTGCTGCCATTAAGANTTTTTTTTTTATTAATCCGTGAAAAGGGTGAACATTTTCCTGCTGCAGTACGTTATGAAATTTGCTGCCATTAAGATTAATACAGTATATGTGCACAACTTATTATGGAACTTAAAGGCATGGCATTAGTATGATTTTCGGGGAGTGAGGAGGTACAAATAATATGTTATAGCCCACGCACAATATTTGAGGGTGGAGAGGGTACGGTGTACTCCTGTACTTCTCTGTTCCCGCGGCCTTGACTGGATGCACATTTGCAAACTCTTCTTTGGAAGACACAATGAGAAAAGGGTTTTGTTAAATCGAACGTTTGTTTGGCCCAAACCGTATTAATCGTTTGTATGTATCAGGGCAGTGAAATATTTTGTTGTTGAAACCAAATTGCTTTGTTGTTCTTATTTAGTTGCTCCAAACAAAGATTAGGGTGGTGCAACTAAAGATTTGTTCAGCTCTGCGTACAGCAATCAGTTTCGGTTGGTATAAAAACAATTAGAAGCCCGACTGAGCTTTGAAACCCAGATTACCGGCGGCCGTACGCTACGTCTTAGCGACCGTACGCTACGCCTTAGCGACCGTACGCTACGCCTTAGCGACCTNTTACCGGCGGCCGTACGCTACGTCTTAGCGACCGTACGCTACGCCTTAGCGACCGTACGCTACGCCTTAGCGACCGTACGCTACGCCTTAGCGACCTCACCTTGCGCCTACTGATGGAACAGGGAAGTTTTTAAATAGATATTTTTTCAAATACTGACAACGGGCGCAAAAAAATTATTCTAGTTTTACAGATTTATAATTTTTAGTTTCCTGTGGAACTTGTTTCATTAGGGTGTTAATGCCTTTATTAAGAATCAATAAATGCACTGACACACCATGTTACTATCCCAAAATACCACAAAAGATGCAAAAAAAATTCTCGAGTTGTATTTTCAAACGAAGGCAATCAATTGAGTGGCCAAACAAATACATGCGGTTGTTCCAACCAAATATTTCGTCGACAGTCCCGATTTCTTTCGGCCCAACACAGCGGTCTTGTTTATTCAAGCGTGCATTTGGTTAGTTTTCTTTACTCAACAAAACAACTTCTTGGGGCAACTAAATATGCAATATCGATGCAAGAAGTCGCACTTCAGATTAGTTCGTAAGATGTCTTTCAAAATACNACTCCAGTCAATATATTCCTATACAATAATTGTTAGTTTTAGTGAGCTCTACCACCCCTCAATGTTTGTCCCATGTTTTTAGAATCATCCTGTATACTGGTGTCTTGTTCGAAGGCTGAAGTTTGTGTTAAGGGCAACTGAGACGGGTTTCTTTTGGTTCCACACGCCCTTGTACCTGGCCCTGAACTGCATTACAATGTACAAGAGAAACGTATGTTTTAAACAGAAACTATTGTACGAAGGTAGCGCTAAAATATTTTTAAACTGGGAGAGGGTAGTGGAGGTAAGAAAAAGTACAGGTTGAGATCCGAATCAATCACAGACTACACATTGGAAAGACTACTAAAAATTGACGCGGAAAGAGAAATGGTATTTGTGATACTTCCTTCCTGTAAACAATTTTAATTGTAGCAAAAAAAATTCATTGCTTAGATTTTTTTTTTATTAATCCGTGAAAAGGGTGAACATTTTCCTGCTGCAGTACGTTATGAAATTTGCTGCCATTAAGATTAATACAGTATATGTGCACAACTTATTATGGAACTTAAAGGCATGGCATTAGTATGATTTTCGGGGAGTGAGGAGGTACAAATAATATGTTGTAGCCCACGCACAATATTTGAGGGTGGAGAGGGTACGGTGTACTCCTGTACTTCTCTGTTCCCGCGGCCTTGACTGGATGCACATTTGCAAACTCTTCTTTGGAAGACACAATGAGAAAAGGGTTTTGTTAAATCGAACGTTTGTTTGGCCCAAACCGTATTAATCGTTTGTATGTATCAGGGCAGTGAAATATTTTGTTGTTGAAACCAAATTGCTTTGTTGTTCTTATTTAGTTGCTCCAAACAAAGATTTGGTTGGTGCAACTAAAGATTTGTTCAGCTCTGCGTACAGCAATCAGTTTCGGTTGGTATAAAAACAATTAGAAGCCCGACTGAGCTTTGAAACCCAGATTACCGGCGGCCGTACGCTACGTCTTAGCGACCGTACGCTACGCCTTAGCGACCGTACGCTACGCCTTAGCGACCTCACCTTGCGCCTACTGATGGAACAGGGAAGTTTTTAAATAGATATTTTTCAAATACTGACAACGGGCGCAAAAAAAAATTATTCTAGTTTTACAGCTTTATACTTTCTAGTTTCCTGTGGAACTTGTTTCATTAGGGTGTTAATGCCATTATTAAGAATCAATAAATGCACCGACATACCATGTTACTATCCCAAAATACCACAAAAGATGCAAAAAAATTCTTTAGTTGTATTTTCAAACGAAGGCAATCAATTGAGCGGCCAAACAAATACATGCAGTTGTTTCAACCAAATATTTCGTTGACAGTCCGATTTCTTTCGGCCCAACACAGCGGTCTTGTTTATTCAAGCGTGCATTTGGTTAGTTTTCTTTACTCAACAAAACAACTTGTTGGGGCAACTAAATATGCAATATCGATGCAAGAAGTCGCACTTCAGATTAGTTCGTAAGATGTCTTTCAAAATACCTGGCATGCTCTTCAACATATTAGAACATGACCTTCCAAGACTACCGCAGCTTAAAATATACTACATGAATATATGCACTGAACTTTGATAAAAATTTCCCGTCAGTGAAATGAAAGGGACTCGATTTATTGCTTCACAGTTGTACACTGCACGTTGGTTCATTTATCTTCGTATAGAGGTGACGGATTACTCGATGCGCGTGCTTTAAATTGTCATTTCCGGTCTACTCCTACTATTAACGGCTCTAGTCAACGTGGCGTGCGAATTCGGTTGCAGTGTGTTCCAGCGGCGTAAGGTAAGCTTGTGCTTTGCTGCGTTTTATACCTAAACGTTTGCTGGTGTACACATTGGCCATTTGACGTCACGGCGTAATGGGTGCCTCACCGCTCTCTCGTGAGTGGCCGCAATACAATCAGTTCCTCCCCGGCTCCACACTCTGGTTGCTGGTTCTTGCTGCGTGCGCCGAGTGTGTATAGCACTGAGCAAACACCAGCTCGCCCTTGCAACACTCCAGCCAGCGCCACTGGTGGGTTCGTAATACACGTTTTTAAAAACAAACAATTCCACGTTTGCACTCTGTTCGCACTCCTAGTGCGGAATACCACTTTTAACGGATCTCGCTTGTTGCAAACGCTATTCTGAAGCTCTTCAATATGGGCAGAAAACGAAACTAGTATAGGGCTTTGCATTGAACTTCGCCACAAATTTCCTACAAATAAGATTATAGGGTCACCACTTAAGGGGCCTGCCTAGTATAAAAACAAATAATGCCTCAAGGCATTATTGTCCGTCCGTAAGGAAGAATGCAACGGCGATGGAAAATAGGATAAACAAGCACTGCGAGTGTTTTGTTTACTCAGAATTTAAAGCACCGACTATATGGTTATAATACAGAAATCTGTACAGCATTGTTGCTTAAGCAGAAAGCTACTTACAGCGATGTTTTTGCTGATTTTAACACTTTCCAAAGATAACATTTATATTTCAATAACCAAACTCATAAATAGGCAACAAAATATTGACATTAATTTCTGTCCTGGAAAAAGATTTGCATTGAAATATTCCATATTTTTTCTTTTAAATTAGAATGGACGCAACTTCTTACAGAGAGACTCGTGTGGCAACTACAAGGAGTTTCCTTAAAGTCCCGCAGTGCGACAAGAACACTGCACGCTAGTTTAAGAGTCCTGCGCGTAGAGGCGATGGGCACACTTGACGCGCGTGGCAGTGGCGCCCTTATCGCTGGAAGTAAACGGGGCCCCTTAAAGGCGGGAAATAACTCCCGGTAGACGTACATGGATGGCGGGGGGAAAGTAAACTACCCCGTAGAATCCAACCGATGTTTCCATGGACTCGGAGGCGGATGTGACGACAATGCACGTCCTCGCAGGAAGAGAGAGAGAGAGAGAGAGAGAGAGGGTCGGTGCAGATGTTAGAGCCGCCGAGGGCTGGTTGGAGGTCGCGTCAGGGAACCTCCAGTTTCAGGTAAACCACTCCAGTTGTGCGGGCGAAGGGGAAAAAATGAAATAAAACCACCGCAGCCCACACGCTGTTCTCCGCGGGAAAGGTCTTCAGGGAAAAAGGTCTCCTCTCTTGTACTTTGACCGGGCCCAGCCGCCCGACACTCGTCCGAAGGTATTTCCTCAGGGCCATTCCGCCGCCTGAAACTA
>NQII01000725.1:86061-108736 GCA_002778355.1 Clitarchus hookeri
TCTATATCCTTTCTTTCTCACCGGATGTGAATTCAGACACTCTCCCTTGTCGGAAACGCGTTCATTTACAGTCCGAGGAAACACGTGGCAAAATTCCCCTTGTGAACTTTCGAAATCGGTATCTCAAAAACCTGCTGTTATATTGACGGAAAAATGCGAAGAAGGTAGTTGAGTTGAGAGATTTGGGCGGCTCTTAAAAACGAGGTTTTAAGAGCCGGTGAGAGTGAAATGAGGTGACAATGGAGCAACGCCGGAATACTAGGGCGGGGGAAACGAGAGATTCCCCCGAGAAAACCCGCCGACCAACGGCATTGTCCGACACGATTCCCACTTGCGAAAATCCGGGAGTGACACCCAGCCGGGGATTGAACCTTTGGCCTTTGGCCTTTGGCCTTTGTGGGAGGCGAGCAGTCTAACCGCTCAATGACCGCGGCTCCGTTAAGAAGGTAGTGTCGGTTACTGGTGAAAATCCTCCACACCCTGTCGAGTTTGTCTGTCTACAACTGCGCTATCACGTTTTGGTGGCGGAAGTGTAAACTAGCAGGCAGTACATATGTGTAAGCCCGTCTGACTATAGCAGTCACTTCATGTTAGTGTGGTCCGGTCTTGATTATGTTGATATATTCACATTTATTATACTATCTCCGTTTGTAACTACATGCACTTCTCGTTGGTTACAAGGTTGTATGCAGTCTATGCGCTTTACGGGTTTGGTTTGTCTTGGATCGTGGAAGAAATTCAAATGCAATTTTCAACGTAGTTTTAGGTTCTGTTTGGACATTTAATCGCATGATTCCGAAGGGTGAGCCCGAAAAATAGCTTCTATATTGCGTTGAATACTGAAGATCGCTGTAGCTTATTTACCGTGCTCGCGAGTTTTAGAGTCATTAAAACAACGATAGATTTGCGATGAATTATTTTCGCCCCACACAATGTTCTTGCATACACACATAACAAGTTCAAGTGGCGTGGGCGTGGAAATTTAATTATTTCGTGCCTTAAGAGGGTTTGCACTAACACGATCTGCGAGTTCCGTTTTTCTTTAACCAGGGTTCCTGACGGATACTTAATGTTGCCAGAAGAACTAAGCATGTTCCAACTTAAAAACTAGATAGCAAGTTTAAATTAAATCCTAAATTTAATAGCACTTCGAGAGAAACAGAAATTGCGCACACGATCGTTTTTGCAGCATTCAATACATGACATTGTATGAAATTATCTCAACATATTTAAAGTGAAACATTTTCTAAAACGTTAATTTCTCTCTCAATGGCACACTGTGGAAAGCTTTGAGTTTAAGGCAAACGTTCGTCACTCCACTGTATGAATTACACGTTGCCAAATGGAACAAGAAATAAATTGGTTCAGAAGTGGCAACCGATGGGTAGCTGCTGGTTCCCGGGTATGTGCAGAACTGTGATCTCTCTCTCTCTCCCTCTCTTTCTCTCTCTCTCTCTCTCTCNAGCTGCTGGTTCCCGGGTATGTGCAGAACTGTGATCTCTCTCTCTCTCCCTCTCTTTCTCTCTCTCTCTCTCTCTCTAGCCTCATGGCAAAACGGTATGGTCTGTGGGCATAATCTCCCCGCTAGATGAGTGCGNTCTCTCTCTCTCTCTCTCTAGCCTCATGGCAAAACGGTATGGTCTGTGGGCATAATCTCCCCGCTAGATGAGTGCGGGTAATTAAAATAACTGGCGGAGAGAATGCGCGACCGAGGCATTGTCGGGGATTGTCGTCCATCTTGTGGCGACAGGAAACACAGGTGGAGCAGAGCTCAAAGGACCGGAAGCAGGGGGCATTCTTCCCCCGCTGCATCAAGGAAGGAAAAAAAACACTTCTTCCCCTTTGCCGATGGCAGCTGCTACCCTCCCTTCGTCATGCCGTGCTGTGATACGCCATTTCTCGCAGAGACTGGAAATGCCAGAGTTTTTTTTTTTTGGCGATAGCTTTGAACTCATTCAACACGAAATTTACCTCGAAGTAGTAGCGCACACGGAATTATTTTCCCAGGGTACAGACTGGATAAATTCACCGGAGAAAAAAAACATCAGGTGAGAAGAATATGAAATGNGGAATTATTTTCCCAGGGTACAGACTGGATAAATTCACCGGAGAAAAAAAACATCAGGTGAGAAGAATATGAAATGTGTTTCATGTCCCACGGTTATGTACAGAAAGACATAAGGGGGTAGTATACCTTCAAAGTAAGGTTTTTTTTTACAAATCTTTATAATACAAATTTGTGACTGGACATTAAAAATCAAAGCTTCCCATGACATAGAGAACTACTTAACAGCATTTTNTTTATAATACAAATTTGTGACTGGACATTAAAAATCAAAGCTTCCCATGACATAGAGAACTACTTAACAGCATTTTAAAAATTTGTACGATTTCGGTTGTGTCTGTATTCTTCCATATTGGTGTGACGGTTTCAGCCGACACATGCAAAAAGAACTTCGTGCCTTTTTATACAAAATCCTCGCCGAATTCTCGAACAATTTCCGATGTTCACGGAGCGGAAACGCCTCCTGGTGGCATCATGGCTGCCCGGCGTCACATCGTCATGGAGTCGCGCAGGGGAGGGAAGGGGCAGCAGGCGAAGCTTCGAAGCAGCACACTAGCTCGCCACGCGCCATTTGCCGTCCAGCACTCATGCAGACAACAGCAGCGAGATGGTTAGTTGAACGGGCCCCATCGCACCAAATGTAAGCCATTGTCCACGACCCTCGTGTAGAAACAGTTATCCAAGGCGAGGTTAACTTAGGCAAATTTTTGATGTGCGTAAGCCGTCGTGTCCCTCGTCCCCTGATACTCGACCACGTCGGTGTTGCTCACGCGTCCAGAAAATCCCGAGGCGTCGGCTGGTCAGACCGTTACCCCATTCTACTTTTGACGTGGGACACGGGTTTCGATGATAGCAGCAGGCAGCAATAAAACAGGTATACACTAGGGGCTTAAAACGACGAATTGTAGAACGTAACTTCATACAATTTCAACTCTTACAAGGTAGAGGCTACTTTAAAACTCTCTAATGGTCGAAATATATTAATATAAAATACTAAATTCAAAATCTAAAAGCGTATACTATATTTGAGAATTTCTACTTTTCGTTTTAATTTTCCGTACATGGCCATATATACATAATTTAATTTTTTTTANTACTATATTTGAGAATTTCTACTTTTCGTTTTAATTTTCCGTACATGGCCATATATACATAATTTAATTTTTTTTAATCAACGCTGAGTATAAGTCATTAAATATAATCAATACTCTTTAAAAGAAATATAATTAACACCATTNTTTTTTTTAATCAACGCTGAGTATAAGTCATTAAATATAATCAATACTCTTTAAAAGAAATATAATTAACACCATTCTAAATACCGGGAATACACCAGTTCTTTTAAATCATTAAACTTCTAAATATCTTTTGGATGATAACAATTTTTACATCCAAAATATCAAGACAGCTTACGGGATTTCTAGGGGAAGGGGCGTCCCCTTTACACAGCATGAGTGGGTACATAATATTATTTACACTGGGAAATATGAACCTTCTCAGATTTGTTAGGAGAATGTGGATCAATAATCAGTACTGTGACGGGCGAACGGAACCTAACTATTTGGTACAGGCCGCACCATTTCACAGCTAAATTAGCAATTTAAAAAAAAACCTGTTTTTTAACTGAGGTGGTGAACTTCAACTATAATTAAATCACGTGGTTCAAAGTTTAAATCTTTATATGAAACATTACTATTCTGTTCCATTTTTTTTTTTTTGGTGATACGTACTTAAGTTACGTGTTACATCTGCCCATATTTCTTCCAATTTCTTATTACTCATATTACTCACATTCTCCAAACAAATAATATGGAGTGGCCACACGTTTATTAGTGGGTGTATCAAACNTTATTACTCATATTACTCACATTCTCCAAACAAATAATATGGAGTGGCCACACGTTTATTAGTGGGTGTATCAAACGTTTCCCCAAACATACCTCGGAGGAAGCATAACTATGAGCACTGTGTGCTATATTATTAAAACACAGAAAAAGCACATATAACACGTCATCTCATTGACGTTGCGTATCAGACTGAAAACTGCGTAAGGCAATTGTAATGTTTCGATTCACCCGTTCTACTAAATTTGCCTCAGGGTGATACGGAGCAGTATGCACCATCTTTACCACACATAAAAAATTTAAATCTCTGAACTCCTGAGAAATAATATGCGTAACATTGTCGGTTACTACAAAAACGGGGTAGACAAAAAACACTATATAATCTCTGCATAACTACCCTACAAATTTCTCCTGACTTTATGGTACGTGATGGAAAAAATTAACAAAATTTGCTGGAACTATCTATGACAACAAGGACATTATACGTATCCAGGGGTACTCCGTGGCAACGGGCCCATCACGTCTAAAGGATACAATGCCACAGTACCGGCGTATTGCCCTTCTGGTTTCTGATTTTTCGCCTTTACGTGCTGGCTACCCATCGCAACACTTTACACAATTTTCCAGATATTTGCGCACCCCTGGCCGCGTAAAAAGTTCTAACACACGGATAATATTTAAAACTGCTGCCCTTTGTTTTTCAGGTACAAAAACTCCGAATTTGCCTCTTTTTTTGTCCATTCTCCTAGAAATCCTCTATAAACTACGTAACAAGAATTTCCGTCGTTAATTTCAGTTAGTATCTGTTTTCACTCCGTGTCAGAATTTTGGTGTTCTTTTATATCAGAAAAAACACTGGGAAACTTTTGCAACGTGTTTACTTCAAAAACATTTATGCCATAGGAAACTGAATCGGACGACTGGCTATCCACAGGAGCCCCATTTTCCACTCCCTCAAACTCGTTTTCGCAATACATGCGTGACAACGCGTCCGCTACAAAATTATCGATGTCCTTTAAACTGGGTGATTCCAAAATCATGGGACAAACATTCAGGGGTAGTAGAGCTCACTAAAACAAACAATTATTGTATAGGAATATATGGGTGGAAGTGACGCGTTGAGGCACAAACACAAAAACATAACACATTAACGGCCACCACGATAGCCAGATTTTTTGAGTCTCGATTTTGTCCTACGGGGGCATTTGAAAGCCCTAATTTACGAGACTCCAGTTGATTCCATTGAAGACCTCGTCGCTCGACTATCCTGTGCGGCTGCACGCGTGCGTGAAATACCCGGCGTATTTGAATCTGTTCGCCAATCACTCCACCGACGCTACCAAGCTTGCATCACTGTCGGTGGTACCAATTTTGAGCTGAACCACTTACTATATTCAGAGCTCATAAATTGAGACAGATAGAGGGCTAAATGCTAACCATCATCAATTAGGCCTCCTCGTCATATAAGGGCTCAGAATTAACAATGCTTTCGAATCTATAATAAAATGATACCACAAAATTATGTTATTTAACCTTCGAAGTAATTACGGGTTTGCCTACTTAGCCCTTAAACTATGCCGCAGACTTTGAAANAAGGCATTTAGCGGCGACGTTGTAAATAAACACTGTGTTGCATTTCGTGTGTTATTTTTGTGTTTGTGCCTCAACTCGTCACTCCCGCCCATATATTCCTATGCAATAATGGTTTGTTTTAGTGAGCTCTACCACCCCTCAATGTTTGTCCCATGATTTTAGGATCATCCTGTATGCTGCACGGTAAATTTAAAGCGAGCGAGGCGCACCAACCACCGTGCCAATCTACCAGCTGGCTTTTGTGAGTTTAACAGCCAGCTAGGAGCCTGGTTATCCGCAAATAAAGCAAACGGAGCGTGATCTGAATAACCTGAAAACCGTTCCATCGCCAACGTATAACTTAAACACTCCTTTACATAAATAGTAAATTTCCGTTCTGCATGAGTTAATAATTTACTCGCGTATGCTATCGGTGCATAACGGCCGTCTTTCTTTTTATTTCAACACGCTCCGACGGTCACGGAACTTGCATCACAGTGCAAAAAAATATTCTTCAGAAAAATTGGGCAAATTAAAAACGGCAGGATTAGCTAACATTTCTTAAACAATGATTACAGTTATAGGCGTGGAACGAATCACGTAAGGAAAATAAGTAATATATCGAATGAAATGCTGTAACCAGCTTGGTTTTTAAATATTGAATCTGAAAATTAAGTTATGGAGGAATATTCGTAAATCCATGATAGCGCTGATACTTCCCTCTTAAGGCGAGGAACCTCCTGATTAAAGTTGTTACTGAACCACTTACTATATTCAGAGCTCATAAATTGAGACAGATAGAGGGCTAAATGCTAACCATCATCAATTAGGCCTCCTCGTCATATAAGGGCTCAGAATTAACAATGCTTTCGAATCTATAAGAAAATGATACCACTAAATTATGTTATTTAACCTTCGAAGTAATTACGGGTTTGCCTACTTAGCCCTTAAACTATGCCGCAGACTTTGAAANAAATTATGTTATTTAACCTTCGAAGTAATTACGGGTTTGCCTACTTAGCCCTTAAACTATGCCGCAGACTTTGAAATATGCGTTTTGTTTAAACAAACCTTTTAAATTTGCTCCAAATCCACTGATTTAAGAAAATAACGCACAGGTCAGAAAAGTATGGTCGAAAACTTCCAAGACATCACGAACTTTTAGAACATCAGTAAGAAATTTCCGGCATAACAGAAAACATCGTTTAAAAAGGTTTTAAAACTCTTATCTCTCAAAATATACTAATCAGACACATACAGAACTTATATAGGACCCATGACAGACATTCCAAAAGGAAGTGGTAAGGGTCACCGAATAACTCTTTTCGTCATATATAAATATATAATTTTAGGCGTTGCAAAGAACAAAGTTTTCGTTTGGAACTGTACAAGTAACAGTTTAACGTTCTATCGAATGCCAGGACCAATAACAATTGTTTTTTTGTTCGATGTTATTGGCAACAGCCGTTTATGAAAGTGAGTGATGTCTCTCACTACGTGAGTGGAGAGATTTGGGTGGCTCTTAACATCGAGGTATTTAGAGCCGATGAGGGTGATTGAGGTGAGTATGGAGCAGCGCCGGAATGAAGGGGCAGGGGGAACAGGGGATCCCCGAGAAAACCCGCCGACCAGCGGCATCTCACATGCGAAAATCCTGAGTGGCCCGGCCGGGGATTGAACCTGGATCGCCTTTGTGGGAGGCGAGCAGGCTAACCGCTCAGCTACCGTGGCCCCTATATACGCGATGTACTCCCTTATTTAATGATGTTTTCTGTTGTGTATAGTGTAGGCCTACATCATTAAATTACACTTCCCATTTAACTTCCTACATATAGTATAGGCTGTTGACGGTAAAGTGGGCACTACTGAAATCAGCATATAAAAAAAATCACTGCCCTTAACTACATGTTATGTACAATGCACATATTGGTATGTGGGCTCGCAGTTAGGTTGGCAGCGAAGAAATAATATTAGTCCTAATACTCGGCGTTGTAATGCGAGAGCAATGTTTAAATGCATGTCTAGTAAGGTTAGTGTCTCTTATTGCTTTATTCACATTGTAGCATGATTGTTGGCAACCATGCATACAGCAGGAAACTTCTGGCTGCCTAGGTTGGCCAGCCTGTTTCTCAACCAGGATACAAAAGTCAAGATGGCGCCCTAGCCTTGTTAGGTAAGCAGATTGCTCGTGTCGCATGTTTTTCGCCTTTATCGTTGCTATAAAGTGCAATCTTGTGCTATTTTCGTCGCTTTGTTCGCAATTTGCGTTGTTGACGCGTTCGTGAGTGACGTAGTTTTTAATTAGTATTTGCGGCCAACATATATTTTCTAATACTACTTCACCATGATTTGGTTGCACGCACGTAATTCTCAGCGGGCAGCAAGTTTGTTTACTCTATTAAAATTCAGCATCTCAATTGCTGTATTGTATTTGTGTTGACATTATTTTGTCGCCAATGGTCCTGAAAGCAATATTTTTTTTTGCTTCGAATGATCTAGAAACCGCGGCAACCACTACTAGAGCACGGCGCTCCTTTCAATAAAAAAATATATTAATAAAAAAAATTTCATATTTATAATTTTAATGAACTTCTTATTTGGCTACGTAATTAGTCAAATGTAAAATTACTATAAGCTGTTCACGGTAAAATGAGCACTTTTGAAAGCCCTATATACACGTTGTGTATTCTTCCGCCGTATGTAAAATAAACATTATCATGGACCTCATCATTTTATTCATGCATCGGCCAAGTGGAACTGTGAAATCATTACAAAAATTAATATCTTAAAAATCTACTCATTTTTACACTTCCATGCATTAAAACAATAGAAAGTGAAATAAATACTTTAAGTTATCACAAATGGTTACGTAACACTTTTTATTCGACGTTTAGAAACGGAACTAATATCCATCCATCGCTACTAACTTAAGTGGGCGCATGTCACTCAGTGAGCCCGTTAAACTATAAGCAGGCAGGGGCAGTGCAATTTTTCTTCGGTGATTTCTTACTTTGTCGTGAACAGTCGTTGTCGCCTAAGAGCGCACAGTTTGTTGTTAGTATATTTGTTTATTTATTGAAGAAAACGTCGTGATCTCGATAGGGCAATGCAGCGGTACGTTGAGAAATGTTTTCACGGCACGTCTCAGCGCTTCGAAAAGCCAGAGTATTGCATTAAAAGGGGGAAGCCTAGAGGNGCGGTACGTTGAGAGATGTTTTCACGGCACGTCTCAGCGCTTCGAAAAGCCAGAGTATTGCATTAAAAGGGGGAAGCCTAGAGGTGGGTCACAGAGTATCAACCTGCTACTTTGTATCTGATACACACTTTTATCAAGTACTGTAAACGAGTACACTGCCGAAGTATCAGATACATTTAGTATCAGTATAACACTCGCCGCCAGTATGTTGCGTCTGCTGTTTCATGTAATTCTGAAATAGGCTATTCGCGGTAAAGGGAGCACTTTTTGAAGCCCTCTCTTTTATAATAATTGTCAATAAATATATTTTATTGTCACCTTAGAAGTTAATTTCCGACTCCGGTGAAATACTATTTACATGGCAATGTTTATTTTAAAAAGTGGCGGAAGAATAAAAAAAATGGCTGATAAGAAGAAAGTAACTGGGGCCTCAAAAGTGCTCACTTTGCCGTAAACAACCTATACAATAAAAATTTTATTGTATAAAAAAATGTGCAGTTAAGATGAAACCCAGTTTCTTGATTTAGATTTGGAGACTGCATAGTTAAGTGATAAAAAAAAAGAGGATAATTTATAGCTAAGTTTTCGTTTACACGATTTACATATAGCAGGTTCATTATCCTCTCTGAAACATTTCCGCACAAATGAAGTCTTTTACTATGATCTTGTTCTGATCCGTGCTTTATCTCACTGTAAAATATAACACACGGTACTCAAACTCAAAATACGTACTCGATAACGCGCGTACTCGTATCAGATATGCAAGTCTGTAGCCGCAGCAGTTTGGAGCAGGTACAGAAAATAGCTGCAACAACCCATCTCCGGGAAAGCCTGCCCGCCTTTCGACGACGTGCCGCGACTGCAGCGCTTCGTCTGGCTGTGGCGGCAGACAGGCCAACTACGGCTGGCGACAAGCCGTCTGCTCTCGCCCCGTCCGCTGAATAACGTCCGTCGCCTGGCAAAAACAAGTCCGGTCCGAGAAGGGGAAACGGGAAAGGGCGGCTTTAAGGTTAGGCGAATGAGGGGGGAGGGGGGGACAAGTGCATACGTCACAGTCGTCCAGACGTACAATATCTCACCTGCGTTGTCGCACCTGTGTCGAACCAGGAGGGGGGCAGCTATGCGCGAGAGCCTTCCCCTGTTGAATGGACCCCGCCACCTCTACACAAAGGACACAAAAGGTTGAAGTCCCCCCTCCTTTTTAGTTATGCTTCACTTGCCGCTCTCAATGCGGCCTGTAACTGCCTGCCCGGAAAATAAAAGACGAGCCCTTCTCTCGAACAAGCGACCGACATTCGTGAAAGATTTTCACTTCCAAGGACCCCGCAGTTTCAAACGTGCTTCGCCGATTGTGGCATACGAGTCGGCTAGTAGGCGGAGAAAAAAAAGAGATAGAGAGAGAGAGAGAGAGTGGTGTACTGGGCTTTTCGACTTTGGTATAATATATGCTTCAAAGTATCAGTGCCGAGCATATCCCTTTTGAACCAAGCAGTCGTAGGTCAAAAGTGAAGTGACCATATGCACGTCACTCCGTACAAGAAAAAATACACCAAGTGCTAAACGAACCAGGAATGGACGTGTAGACCATCAAAAATATAAAATTATTTTATGTACAGGTCTCCTCGCATTTTAGAATAACTCGCAGTGTGTAACTGGGAAGGACTCAAAAGTCAAGCACTGAACTCTTTCTCGTCACGAGTCAAAATATATTGCGCGTCGATACGTATTGTTGGTTACCCCCTGAAAAAAAAAGACCGTGTTCTGCTGCTATTTTCATATGCGACGACAGGAAGAACGTACTTACTTGTACCGTCTCTCTTCCAGGTCGAAACTGGAGGTAAGACTATTATGGTAGCTCTAGTGGCGGCCGTATGGTTCAGGTAATAATGGAGACCGTTGTACGTAGAACATGGTCTGGTGTACGTCGAGCTGCCAATAATTGTAGCCAGTTGCTGATCGTGAATGTCATTTCAGAGAAATTACAATTTGACTCGTCTGTTCTTATGACTCACCACAAATAATATCATGTATGCATTGAAAAGGTATATAATTATATTTTACTTTGGTTCTTGTAAATGTTGTTACGTGTCTCAATTACGTAATTATAAAATTATTTCTTCACAAGCTCTTAATTAAATATTACGTGTAATTTTTTTTTTAACAACCAAGCTAACTTAATTTTTGAAGTTTACTAAAACTAAAAAAAAATACGCATATTTACTTTAGGTATTATTATTAAACTATCGATATATGTACTCGCGAGAGTGTCATTGTAAAGTTAAATATAAAATCTGCCAATTTTTAGCTTAAAAAAGTTGAGCAATTTTACGGAAAAAAGTGGTTTGCAGTACACGCAAAAAAATGTTGGAGAGGTAGTACGAATTGACTTGCGATAATTACAAAATATCCCACGGAATTTAACCTACCGCCATGTCGGTGTGCCTGTGAATTCAATATGCGTGCTGTCCTTTGCTGTTTACATGCTGATGCCTTTGTGGGTTACGTGTGCATTAGGAAATTGTATTATATTTTTGTTGTTTGGGAGGATTTTAATGTTATTGCTGCGTCACCGAGCACCAGCAAGTATTTCACAGCTCCACTAAGCAAACCTACAACTAAATATGCATACTTAGTCCTGATAAGATACCTGCGAATAATTTAAAGGGAAAAACAAAGCGTGAATCGTGTAGAAACGCAGCGGGAACCGTAAAACGCTAGGCAACGTGTTACAGAAGTACATGTTTTGTGTGCGAAGATCATTACAGCGTTGGTTAAATGTGTTGTTCTCTTACCGTAAATGCACTGTCCAAATTCGCAACACCGCAACGTTTATTTTAAAGGCAGCGCCTGTACGGCCAACGAGAAATTGGTGTTTAGTTTCATGAAAACGTATAATGTGGTTAACATTATAACACGGTTATGTGTTTTTTGCATTGTTTTTATTAAAATATGAAAATATAAATTGTCATATATAAATACTAATAACGTTACCTTTGAAAACCATAATTTTGAGGCTATATGCTTCTGTTTATGCATTGTGCATAGGCCTGCGTTAAAAAAAATTTCTTTAATAATAAACAAGAAGTTACTGCTACAACTAATGAGCCTACTTTCCTCAACATGGGTGCAATTAATTTCTAAATAATTTCGTAATAGCTGAGTAGTGCAACGGTGGTGAGACAATTACAATATACGAGTGCCTTACCGGGACTCGAACACAGAAACCAATCACTCGTACCATAAGCTAGTGAGTAGTCAACTGCATTACGGACGTCGGATTCGAGCACCAACATAGAATTTAATAACTCTTATGTTTTCGTGGGTAGGGTTTACTAACCTAAAATATTTACAGGGCCCGTCATTTTTAAAATAAGTGACTGCCACCTGAAATATGTAAGTTTAAAAGGCTTACCACATCGCTACTTATGTGAAGAATTAGCTGAAAATCATATTATTAGTACCTAAGATATGGCATAAACGCTCCATATTTTTCATGTGACGATCTTCATAAATTGAGGGAAAAAATGCTATGCGTTAGCACATTCGAAGATTGTATACTGTCACATGATCAATAAGTAGCTGTCACACTTGAAAAAAAAAAAAAAAAAAAAAAAAAACATACAGTTATATGGCCTACCGCAAATTAGGTAAGAATGGGTTGATTGTTTCCCGAGATATGACATTAAAACTTATTTTCATTGTGGGGGTAACTTACAAAATTGCAGATAAATTAGGCTACGTATAGACAAATTTGATGGTTGTAATCAATACTGCCAGCATACGAAGTTAAGTTGGAATTTATTTAATTAATAAAAGATGCTGACCAAAATATTAATATCGTCACAATTTTGAAAATAAGTGCCTGACCTATTAAAAATTCCAGCTTACACTATTTGCTGAAGGAAAAATGGTTAGCCAATTTTGGTAGGAATCTGTCGATTGTTTCCCGAGTTATTCCACTGAAACTTTATTTGTTCATGTGGCATGTCAAAAAGGTGGACAAAAGATGCTTCGTGTTGATTCATTACTGCCAGCATACAAAATTAAGTTGGAATTGATTTCATGGTTTCGACGATAAAGTATAATAAGCTAAGATGTCTATATCGCAGCCATATTGAAAATAAGAGTCTCACATACTTAAAACATATCATTTTATATAATCTGCCAAAGTAATACTCGTTTACCAGATTTGGTAGGAATCGGTCAATTGTTTCCAGAGATATGACATAAAAATGTATTTAATCACGTGGCTGTATCTTAGAAAATGGCGGGCAAGGGATGCTCCGTGTAGACACAGTTACTGTCAGCGTACAAAGTTGAGGTGAAATTGATTACATGATTTCGACGAAATATCATTCTAGGCTAACAAGACTATGTAGCCGCCATTTTGAAAATAAGAGTTTTACTTACCGGAAACATTAAATTTAACATCATCTGCCGCAGTTCTGCTTGTTAGCCAAATTTGGTAGGAATCGGTTCATTGTTTACCGAAATATGGCATAAGAACTTTATTTGTTTATTTGGCGCCATCTTGCACAATGGCTGACGAAAGTGGCTTGTGTTGGCATACATGACGCTTGTAATAAACACTTTCTGCATACAAAATTTGGTCAAAATTGGTTAAATGGTTTAGTAGATATACCAAATAAACTTAAAATATTTTTTTTTGTCTCCATTTTGAAAATAAGTACCTAATCAAGTTCAATATATTACGTTTACTTGACCTGTCATAGTATTACTTACATGCCAAATTGGGTGAGAATGGTTTTAATCATTTTCGAGATATAAAGTAAAATATTTACGTTTTCATTTGGCGCTGTCTTCCAAAATGGCAGACTTACAATTACAAAAAATTTCAAAATGTAATGCTTACACGATGCTCTGCCAGCATACAAAATTTGGTTTAAATCGGTTGAATGGTTCACGAGATATGACATACCACCCAAAATATTTAAATGGCCGCCATTTTAAAAATGAGGGCCCGGCGTGGTCGAAAACTATAAAAGTCAGGTATTCTTACTGATCACTTTATGTGTACCGAGTTTGGTGGAATTAGGTTGACGCGTTCAGAAATTGAAAGGAACACACACACACTCAGACCCACACACACATACACTCACACACACCTAGACACGAATACATGCACACACATATAGGAAAGAGATCTCATAAGCATTTTTTTCCTTTGGAAATCAGGCTGAAAACTGTATTAAGCGAATTTAATCATAGATGCTTAATCTCTTATCCTAATTATTTTTTATGACAAACTTAAATATACTGGGATACCAAAATAACATATCTAAGTACTATCCGTACGAAAATATAATGTTAAATGTGCCTGAAAAAGTTTGAGGTTTTTGAGAATTGAGAGATATGTGTTTGTAGGAAAATATTAAATTTAATTATAACAACATGAAACTGAAAGAAAAGTGGTTACTCATAAAAATAAAATTCTTGGATAAAATATTTTCAATAAAGGGCTGCGGTAGTGTAGTGGCAAGACTACTCCCCTCCTACCTACGCGAACCGGGTTCGATTCCCGGCGGGGTCGCTCCCGGATTTTTGCACGTGGGAATCGTGCCGGACGATGCCACCGGTCGGCGGGTTTTCTCGAGGAACTCCCGTTTCCCACGGCCCTTTCATTCCGGCGCTGCTCCATACTCACCTCCCTTCGCCCTCATCGGCTCTCAAGACCTCGATGTTAAGAGCCGCCCAAATCTCTTCACTCACTCATTTACAAGTTAAAGTTCATTGCCTAATGCTGTACTAAAAAAGTTGTTTCGAAACGCCGACATTTAAAAAATCAACGAAGGCAGTGACAATTGAAGCAAAATCAGGCTAAAACTATCAGCTAATTTTGCAAGAAGCATACGTTTCCAAAAAAAAAATTCCATCCCTATTTTAAAGGATCTCTGTTATCCACGGCAACTGGATGCTGATGCTAAGATGGAAATACCAAAACATGTACAATTACGCCACACACACGTTAAAAAAAAAAAAAAAAAAAATATAAAAAAAATTGTATTAATTGTTTACAAATGAGTTCAAAAATTTTGCATTTTGAAATCGTGATAATTTGAAAAATAAATTGCGCACGGGAACAATACTTTGTCTGGTAGTATTATATGCGTGTATTTGTGTGCATTTCGTTATCTTATTCAGTTACTGAGGTTCCAAATCTTACTGCTATCACAATCACATAAAAATGTGAGTAGTCCTTACAAGCACACAACTGTTTTAATCAGAACACAATAGTTAGTTTTCACATAGAAAGGCCAAAGTTATTAACATAGTCCTACAATCCACTGAAAACTAAGCGAATAGAGTCGGCATTGCTTCTCCTCTCTTGGCAATGGACAGCCAAGAAAGAAGAGATATCAGAGCGCACGGTGAGATATTTATAATAAAGTTACCATTGCAACCCTTTCAGTCAAGGGTTTAAGCATAGTTTTATAGTTGTTGCAATAAAGTAATTTTTTAGTCTGAACTGTACTGCTAACCGGCATCTCTCTCCGTCATATGTCGGGACCAATAAAAGTCGGTTTAAGCTCCCTGTTATTGGCAGCAGCTTTTCATGACACTACATAAATATATTGTCACTCACGAATAACGTCTCCCACACTCGATGTTGTTTCCTGTTGTGTACAGTGCAGATCATTAAAGCCACTTTCCATGCAACGTCCCAGATATAGGACACCGCGACTGGAAGGGTTGAGGTAACAGGCGAATAGAGGCGCGAATGTATAATCCTAAATGTAATTTTTATTAAAATAATATTAATATAGACAATTTTTTTTTTTTTTAGTATGTGACGTCTTCAAACTGCACACTGATTGCGGTTTCGAAGAAATTTACGGACACGCGCAAATTTTGTGGCGGAACGAAATGAGTTCCGTGACTTCGTGAGAGACCACGTGTATTTTTGTCCTTCAAGATCCGCATGACGAAATTCTATTCTTAGCTGCCGTGGTTTTACGCACTCGCTGCGCACTGCGTGAAAACACTTCTGTTCATCAGATTTAATACAATGGGGGAAAAAAATAACCATTACTTGGCAAAATTTCTTCCCTCGCCTCCCATTGTAAGATTTTTTCGCACGAAAAGAGNGGGGAAAAAAATAACCATTACTTGGCAAAATTTCTTCCCTCGCCTCCCATTGTAAGATTTTTTCGCACGAAAAGAGTAATCGATTTTTTTTTCGCGGGTTGCTCAATACTTCCATTTTTACTTCTATTGTCTCGCCACACCTTCCTCTCGTAACAGTTTGTAAAGTCTCGCGTGTTTATCGAATAGGTTAATGTCTCGCGAACGAACCAAAATATGCATGTAAGGTTTCCTTGTACGTCACGGATTTTTCCAATATTTCAATATTTCCCTAGAAACTAAATGAAACTATTTAACTAGTCGTATATCTAACGGNGTCACGGATTTTTCCAATATTTCAATATTTCCCTAGAAACTAAATGAAACTATTTAACTAGTCGTATATCTAACGGCACGAAGCAAATTACAGCGCAAAGGGAGGGAAGACTTTACAGACATCTACGCGTTGAACAGTGTATGAAAGCGGCATTACATGTAACTAAGCTTATAAGTTAACTAAGCTTGTTTTACCCCTGCCGCTGACGGCAAGTTTTCACTGGCAAACGAATTTATTTTACGGTGTTGTGAAGACAACTTTTTGCGACATTTATTGAAACGTTAGTGTAACAGGGATTTTTCCTGGAAGATCAATTACAACTCTGATGACGCAATTAAAATAATTACCGCATATACGCATTTCGTTACGTGTACTTACCTTATAAAAATACTATCGATATACTCGTAGCACTTTAATGAAACGAGATAACAATGTCTGTTGTGTTGAACGTGAAGTCTGAAGTCTGAATATGCATTTAATTTCTGACATCACTTGCTTTCCCGCATAACGCTAGAGTTCATAATTTAATTTTAAAAGTGCTCACCATACATATTCTAGCGTTTTTACCGAGTAATACTTTTTACTAAAATGATTTTGCCTTATATAGCACGCAACATCTTCTTAGTTATACAGTTCACAAGACGCAATGAATACCCATTTGCCTACTTTCTTTAATGAACATTAACTTTTACTTAGGTTTGTCGTGACTTTGTGTACTTGAAAAAATCAATCACGCAGAGAGAAATTCCATTAAAATCGTGGCGATAGTTCTAAATATTCTTTATATTATAAAACATTTCCAGCAAATGTTACAGACACACTAAATATCAGGACTCTTACGTAACATGTTTTTTTTTTTGGTGACCCTTATTTTTCGTGATATTGTCGATGAAATCACAAAGCGCCTACGTAAAATCCTACTATTCGTCTATTAATATCAAACCAAAATTTGATGGACTGAAAAACATAAAACTCAAATACATCCAAATTTAATATAAATTTTATAAGAAGGTGATAATCAACATATATAGTTGAAATTGGGTACATAGTTTCACGTCATCCAATATCATCTTATGCTAATCACTTAAAGGATCAAAACATTAACTTTTTTTCTTGTACAGGTATCTGATGTAAGGCGTATCTGTGGGGTAATTTTGGAATAGGTCATCTATGGCCTGTTTAAAGTGTCAAAGTCTGTAAAAGCGATTGTAGCCGCAAATAAAAAAATTTAATTTTGTTAAATTCTTTAGTAAGAAATGTTATCAAAACGAACTTAGCAATTGTGAATATAATCAAAGCGGACAGGGAGAGAGAGAGAGGGAGAGAGAGAGAGAGAGAGAGAGAGAGAGAGAGAAGCTATGGTAGAAAATGGGAATAAATATTTTGGAAACGTCCTGTTCAACGAGTACGACTTGGATTCGTTTTTTTTCGCCCGATCGAAAATAAAAAAAAACCCCGTTTTAGCGGCACAACCTCTCGCATACAACACGTCCTCCATCTTGCCTCACACTCCCTTTCCAGCGTTTACGTTCCCAGAGTTCATAGCGACGTGATTCATTGCACAACACATACGAAAGATATGGCCCAACCTACTACCAGTCGAAATGCATAACGTTGGCTTCTGAACACACCCAGTATTCCACTTTACCTTACTGTAAGTTGAAATACAGCGGAGGGGTACTTGGACGGGTTTTCGGTGACTCTTAACAGCAAGGTTCTGAGAGCCGACGAAGGTGAAGTGAGGTANGTCACGGATTTTTCCAATATTTCAATATTTCCCTAGAAACTAAATGAAACTATTTAACTAGTCGTATATCTAACGACACGAAGCAAGTTACAGCGCAAAGGGAGGGAAGACTTTACAGACACCTACGCGTTGAACAGTGTATGAAAGCGGCATTACATGTAACTAAGCTTATAAGTTAACTAAGCTTGTTTTACCCCTGCCGCTGACGGCAAGTTTTCACTGGCAAACGAATTTATTTTACGGTGTTGTGAAGACAACTTTTTGCGACATTTATTGAAACGTTAGTGTAACAGGGATTTTTCCTGGAAGATCAATTACAACTCTGATGACGCAATTAAAATAATTACCGCATATACGCATTTCGTTACGTGTACTTACCTTATAAAAATACTATCGATATACTCGTAGCACTTTAATGAAACGAGATAACAATGTCTGTTGTGTTGAACGTGAAGTCTGAAGTCTGAATATGCATTTAATTTCTGACATCACTTGCTTTCCCGCATAACGCTAGAGTTCATAATTTAATTTTAAAAGTGCTCACCATACATATTCTAGCGTTTTTACCGAGTAATACTTTTTACTAAAATGATTTTGCCTTATATAGCACGCAACATCTTCTTAGTTATACAGTTCACAAGACGCAATGAATACCCATTTGCCTACTTTCTTTAATGAACATTAACTTTTACTTAGGTTTGTCGTGACTTTCAGTGCAGGGCTGTGTACTCGAAAAAATCAATCACGCAGAGAGAAATTCCATTAAAATCGTGGCGATAGTTCTAAATATTCTTTGTATTATAAAACACGTCCAGCAAATGTTACAGACACACTAAATATCAGGACTCTTACGTAACATGTTATTTTTTTGGTGACCCTTATTTTTCGTGATATTGTCGATGAAATCACAAAGCGCCTACGTAAAATCCTACTATTCGTCTATTAATATCAAACCAAAATTTGATGGACTGAAAAACATAAAACTCAAATACATCCAAATTTAATATAAATTTTATAAGAAGGTGATAATCAACATATATAGTTGAAATTGGGTGCATAGTTTCACGTCATCCAATATCATCTTATGCTAATCACTTAAAGGATCAAAATATTAACTTTTTTCTTGTACAGATATCTGATGTAAGGCGTATCTGTGGGGTAATTTTGGAATAGGTCATCTATGGCCTGTTTAAAGTGTCAAAGTCTGTAAAAGCGATTGTAGCCGCAAATAAAAAATTTTAATTTTGTTAAATTCTTTAGTAAGAAATGTTATCAAAACCAACTTAGCAATTGTGAATATAATCAAAGCGGACAGAGAGAGAGAGATAGATAGAGAGAGAGAGAGAGAGAGAGATAGAGAGAGAGAGAAGCTATGGTAGAAAATGGGAATAAATATTTTGGAAACGTCCTGTTCAACGAGTACGACTTGGANAAGCTATGGTAGAAAATGGGAATAAATATTTTGGAAACGTCCTGTTCAACGAGTACGACTTGGATTCGTTTTTTTCGCCCGATCGAAAAGAAAAAAAAACCCGTTTTAGCGGCACAACCTCGCGCATACAACACGTCCGCCATCTTGCCTGACACTCCCTTTCCAGCGTTTACGTTCCCATAGTTCATAGCGATGTGATTCATTGCACAACACATACGAAAGATATGGCCCAACCTAACTACCAGTCGAAATGCATAACGTTGGCTTCTGAACACACCCAGTATTCCACTTTACCTTACTGTAAGTTGAAATACAGCGGAGGGGTACTTGGAGGGGTTTTCGGTGACTCTTAACAGCAAGGTTCTGAGAGCCGACGAGGGTGAAGTGAGGTAGATATGGAGCAGGGGCGGAATGCAAAGGCGGATGGGAAACGGGAGAACCCCGAGAAAACCCACAGTAACGTTTCCCCACATGCTAAGATCCTGGGTGACCCCGCCGGGAATCCAGCCCGGTTCACCTTGGTGGGAGCGAATAGTCTTAATATTACACCACCGCGGCCCCCTTTGAAGTAGTGGTCTTCGCTAAGCGGTGATCTCTCTAAGAGCCTCACGCACGAGTTACAGCAATAGCAGCACCATCCTAGGAGAGGGGGGAGGGAGGTTACACGGGCTGGTGCCTCTCCCCACTGAATAATATTAAATTGTTCATGAAACCCACTGCATTTTTAGTGTAGTCTATTCGCGGTTTCTTCTCACTTTTTAAATCAAACATTTGAAAAATCACCCCATGTATAAGGTGTTTAGTTATTTCCTAAATATTCCGTGTATCACAAGCGTTTTAAACCTCAGTTAACATAAAATTATCTTATTTTTCGTTGAATTGAAATTTTACCTGATTTATTTTATAAATTATAATATTTAATTTATAATAAATATGAATAAAACGGCGAGTNTGAATTGAAATTTTACCTGATTTATTTTATAAATTATAATATTTAATTTATAATAAATATGAATAAAACGGCGAGAAAACGTGTGTGTTGGTAACGCCTAGTAAGAAATAGTTCTCACACAAAATATTATTACAACTGAGTGCGCACGAATTCGGTGCGTTGTCTNTCCTAAATATTACGTGTATCACAAGCGTTTTAAACCTCAGTTAACATAAAATTATCTTATTTTTCGTTGAATTGAAATTTTACCTGATTTATTTTATAAATTATAATATTTAATTTATAATAAATATGAATAAAACGGCGAGTAACGCCTAGTAAGAAATAGTTCTCACACAAAATATTATTACAACTGAGTGCGCACGAATTCGGTGCGTTGTCCTTTGGTGTAATTAGTTAAACTTAGTTTGCACGAGGCGGAGGAATATCCTGGAAGTTGAACTTAAGTAAGGCTTCAGATAAATGTGGAGTAACCGTGAATGGATTATAATGCAGTGTTAATACATACTTAGTATTGTTACAGAAAATATTAGAAATTTTTTTACAGCAAACCTACCATGTCTTGACTTTTATATGTAGGGACACCCGAATTTCGCGAAAAGATTACGACGACCAGTTGTTTTTCATAACACTTTAGCTCAGGCCCAATTTCTTGATTGGATGATATCTAGGTGTTACGCGTCTTAGGCGTATGCCCGTGACTCACATACGTACACTATCGGAGTCACATAATTCTAATGGTCCCGTCAAGTAAGAAAAGGTCTTTACACAAAGGCTCGTGGTCAATAAGCAAGGGAAGACTGCTGGTACGCCCATACGGTATTAAAATGTAGCATGTGCAGAAATATTTTCGCGAAATTCGGGTGTCCCTAATTGTTTTTTTAAAATGGTTATTTTATTTTTTTCATAACGACACATACAGATATACAAGATACAATGACAAGTAAAAAAGAGATACACGTATTCCAGCGCTTATGCGATCTTCCGCAGTAGTGATTGGCGAGGAACAGCAAGGACAACTGCAAAAGAAACAATGACACAGGGCANTTCCGCAGTAGTGATTGGCGAGGAACAGCAAGGACAACTGCAAAAGAAACAATGACAGCGGGAAAAATTAGTGCAAAAAACCCGCATCATGGCGAGACTATAGGACAGCAATGCATAGGTGAAAACTTCGGGGATTACAAACGTACAGAAGGTCGACCAACGTAGGGGGTAACTAATAAATAAATAATAATATAGTGGTAAAGAAAAACATAATGCTTACTGGTTATCTGTGGTTTTATCGTAGGGCTTAATTTCCCGATCTCTCAAACAGCCTCTCTTTAGGGCTCCCGCCTGTCTGGAGCTTGAACTGCGTTGCATAGTGTTTGAAGCACACGTTCTTACACGAAACTATTTATTGCACGTGCGTCCACTGTGCAGATCTACGGAAAGAACACACACACACACTTATGGCTAAGGACATGTGTTTTTTCCGCGAAATTATTTCAAGACCAGTTGTACTCCATAACACTTTTGGTACCTGGATGATTTTAAACGTCACGTGGAACAAGTGTCCGACCGTGAATCATGGACGTTCAGGATTGGAGTACTTTATTACGAATGGCCCAGTCAAACGTGAACGCGCCTTCTCACGTAGACACGCGCAATACGCAAAGGAAGTTGTGGTTGTGAACGTGTGATATCGAAGTCTAGCATGGCCATAAATATTTTCACGAGAAAAAAACATGTCCCTAGTTGTGGCCGTATCGCCCGATTCGAAATTCCGAAACAGTTTGGCAGGTTCTGTTACAGCAGTTGTTACGTCAGTTGGTGCGGTAGTTGTGATATCTGTCCCCTGGCACGTGCCTGAGTTCACTCCAAGTCCGGTAGCAGGACGTACCCTGGTTTCTACCGCAGTTCCCGTGCCAGTTTTCATACTTGGCCAATAGTATTGCATTTTCAAAGTGCATGACCAGGTCAAAATACATTCAGATGACTTTAAAAAATAATACTGGTAGATAAACTTTAAAATACTGTTTGGAGGTGCACTGAAAACTTAAAGCACTACTATCCTCATAACGAAAAATTAGGAATCTTGTATTATTGGCTTTAGAATCATCCCCTTTCCCACTTCATCAACAACCGACGCAAATGTCACTGTTTACAACCGTCCTAGAAGACTCATATGTCGTCGCGAAATGTCACAGAATGTTCTCTCCGCGCAAATGTCATTCTGCACAAGTGTTATAAACTATTTTTTGTCAACCAGCGGCATCGTCAGGCGCGATTCCCACATGCGAAAATCCGAGAACGACCCCGCCGGGAATCGAGCACTGCTTCACATAGGTGGAAGGCGAGTAGTCGAACCACTACACCACCCCGCGGCCCCTTTTCTCTTTGGTTGTAAATAAGTTTTTGAACTAATAATTTTTTTACATTACGGTTTTCATATCCCCCCCCCC
>NQII01000725.1:108829-145768 GCA_002778355.1 Clitarchus hookeri
CCCCGCAAACGGAAATTTGAAATCTTCCCGCCCCGCGAAGTGAATACCTGGCTGCGTCCCTGGGTTACGTGTCGAGGAGAAGCGGTTTGTCGTGAGGGGTCGATGTCTCGAACCGTCGTCGACTGAAAGCCAGAGCTGGGATCGCAGGCGAGTCAGACGGCGGCGTGAGTCACGGCTCGGGTTCCCTTCAGGCTCGATAAGGGCACGGGCGGCTCTGCTCTGCGCCTCTCCACACGTCGCCTTCCCGCCTGCAGTGCACTTGTGAGGCGAGCTTGCTCGCGGCCACCGCGCACCAGCAGCCCGCAAGTCGCTGCCTTTTAAGGCTGTTCGACACCAACAAATTAGTAATTTTATCTTCGTACCAAACATTGTTCAACTTGTACATATTGCAAGTGATGACATTTTCCTAGAATAAAAATTTTTTAAGCTTTACATTTTTTTCAATAATTTGAGGTCAAATTCAATTTTTTTTCTCTGGTTTGCTGCAGCCATAATAACAAATACTAATTAAGTTGTACAAAGGAAAAACATTTACAAAATAAACTAATGCCATGAGCTACCGCGTGACATGTATGTTATCACCAAATAACAAGCTATATACATGAAAAAATTTAATAAATATAAAGACATTTTTGCATATTTTAAATTTCTTTTTAAATGTATGAACTGTTATTTATTTGGTGATTGCATAAATATTTAAATCAATATTTATTTTAACGCTGTAAAATCGTTAATTTCACGAACGAAGTTCCACGTTTATTACTACGGAATTAAATATTATTTTTGAAGTNCACCGCGCACCAGCAGCCCGCAAGTCGCTGCCTTTTAAGGCTGTTCGACACCAACAAATTAGTAATTTTATCTTCGTACCAAACATTGTTCAACTTGTACATATTGCAAGTGATGACATTTTCCTAGAATAAAAATTTTTTAAGCTTTACATTTTTTTCAATAATTTGAGGTCAAATTCAATTTTTTTTCTCTGGTTTGCTGCAGCCATAATAACAAATACTAATTAAGTTGTACAAAGGAAAAACATTTACAAAATAAACTAATGCCATGGGCTACCGCGTGACATGTATGTCATCACCAAATAACAAGCTATATACATGAAAAAATTTAATAAATATAAAGACATTTTTGCATATTTTAAATTTCTTTTTAAATGTATGAACTGTTATTTATTTGGTGATTGCATAAATATTTAAATCAATATTTATTTTAATGCTGTAAAATCGTTAATTTCACGAACGAAGTTCCACGTTTATTACTACGGAATTAAATATTATTTTGAATTATTAACTTGTTTCTTCTTTGGGTTCTTCTGAACACGGTAATCGTTTCAAAAGTAAGGTAGGTAATTTTTTTTAAGGGCATCAAATACCTACTTCTGTGTGTTCACATGTGTTTGTGTGCGACTTCAACAGCCAGGCGTTTTCTTTTGTTCTCTCTTTCCTGGGAAGCCAAGTGGGTTGGAGTTCCAAGAAGCTGATCAGTCCGCTCAGGTTCGATCCTCGACTCGGTTGCACGTACAATCAAGCAAGGGGTACACCTGCAAAAAAAAAAATGCCTGTAAATTTTTTTTTAAGAAACTATCTCAATGTTGGTATCAAACTGTTCAGAACGAAATGTCTTATAACATTTTACAATCATAGTTCGGCGTTGTAATTGACTGTCGGAATAATCCTAAATAACATACCTAACTCATAAACTGCTAACACCACAGTCACCAGACTCATTTCAATCGAAAGAGCACACTTGAAAACTATAGGAATATGCTATCTTTATGGGACAGACTGGCCAAATTAAGATGCGAGAGAAGGAAAACTAAAATAACGAGTTCGTGGAGGTAATCTTCAGTGAAATTTAAACACTCATTACTCGTGAAATATTTATCCTATTTAAATGATCGATATATCGTTAGCTGGGTTGCGTTCGTTGGAAATCTACCGAAGTACGCAAATCGTGCTCCTTGGAACATTGTGAATTATGCAGACAGGTTTATATTAAATAAAACTTGCTCTTCATAACCTTGCTTTATGGTGGAGAATTTTGAGTGCCATCAGCGACGGAAAAAAATAAACTAGAAGCAATCTAATTACAACTACTAAAACAACTTAATATGCACGACGAAAAATTTACAACAGCCAATAGACATAGAAAGGCCAGCCCGAAAAAACCGTAGCTCCGATAAAACAACAAAAGTATATTTAATTTCTATATTTCTTCATGTCGGGCGCGCCGGAGTAGGCAAACAATACAAATACAACATAAAAAAAAAATTCTTCATATGTCCCTACTTTAATAAATAATAAATAAACTAACTTCGTGCTAAAACCAGTTTTAGATTTTTTTTTTTAATAAGTTGTTTTTGTATTTATTTAAAATCTGGTCGAAAGGGAAGTTTATTCTCTTGATCGTGAGTTTCAAGCCGTAATTATATATATAATATATATGTGCTTTTTCTAACAGTCAAGTACAACACTTATCAGACAGATACTATTGTGTCGGGCTGTCGTGTCATGATCGCTGTGCTATTCTGTATCCAGCACCGTTGTCTTCACTAAAGTGCACATTCAACGGAATGCAGACTTGCGAAAAGTATCATAGACACCAGAGAAGGATACGAGTACGACTGGAACTAGCATATGACAAGTATAGCAGAACAACGCATACTATATAAATTAACTTATCAATTTACACTCAAGAGCCAAAAAAACTGGTATAGGCGTGCGTATGCAAATAACAGAGGTATGGAACCAATCAGAGTAACGCGATGCGGTCGGCAACTAGATCGGTTACTTCTGCAACAATGGTAGGTTATCAAGATTTAAGTGAGTTTGAACGTGGTGTTATAGTCGGCGCACGAGAGATGGGTCATAGCATCTCCGAGATAGCGACAACATTTGGATGTTCGCGTACGACCATTTTACGAGTGTACTGTGAATTTCAGGAATCCGGTAAAACATCACATCTTCGACATCGCTGCGGCTGGAAAAAGATCGTGAAAGAACGCGACAAACGACGGCTGACGAGAATCATTAAACGTGACAGACGTGCAACCCTTTCTCAAATTGGCGCAGATAGGATTTGTGGACTGCCCTNGACTACACCAAACTGTTGTTGCGATGGCGCTTGTTTCCATACCTAGGAAATAAAAGAAACCAAATCCCAAGAGCCGCACATTTGCATGCCACATTTTCAATAAAAGGTTAAAACACGGAACTTTCTTTTCATTATTGGCTGCCAACGTTGAACTGGATGCTTTTGAAAGCCCTTCTGAAGATATATTGTATGACCATTGTGTATTCTTCCACCATAAGTAAAATTAACATTGCCAATGATCAGATATCATTTTATTCATGCGTCTGTAAAGTAAAACTTTGGAACTGTTATAAAATCAAATATTTACAAATTGGCTAATTTTTACACTTACATGCATTAAAAAAGAAAAATAGAAAGCAAAAGAAATCGTTTTGATGTTCACAAATGTTTACCTCTTTTAATTCTACGTTACGAAATGGAACTACTTTATCTCCGTCGATACCAACTTTACTAGACGTATGTCAGTCGACGTGCCCGGTAAAGGCACGTGGGGGCAGTGACATGTTTCAAAGGTTGGTTTTAAAAATGTCCAATCAACTGTGAACAGCTCATACTAAAGTTAATATACGTGTAGATAGGGAAGTGATTATTTTCTTCTACCTCAGAGGTAGTTCTCGCAAGTGTTCAGTTGACTACGAGCCAACAGCAAACAATGCTTCTCGGAAACAACAATTTATTAGGACGGCGCCTTTCCAGGTATAATGCTGGGGCAGTCGGANGCTACACGATATTAGGCAGGTGTACCAGTTTTTTTGGCTCTTCTGTGTACAAGTAGAAGTAGCATAGGAAAATCAATTTTTTTTTAACTTTAGAGCTTGAAGTCTTGTCAACAGCAAGATCATTAGAGAAGGAACTACATGCTCAGACGAGCGGGAAAAGGGAAAGAATCGGCCATGACCTGTCGTGAGGAACCACCCCATTTCAGCGATCACCTGGATTGACTTCGGAAAACCACGAGAGATCGAGAGATCGAAATTAGAATGGCCGGGCCAGGAATCGAACCAAAATGAATGCGAGACGAGTGAGTATCCACTTCGCAGCCTCGCTGAGCAAGACCAGTAGAAAGACGGAACTCGTGACGGTATTGGTCTAACGTGAAGTTTATGATGACGTTTATAGCCTATCAGTGGTTTTTCACACTTTTTGAATCAAACCTTTGAAAAATCACCCCATGCATGAAGTGCTTGTTTCCTAAATATGTCACGTATCACAAGCGTTTTAAACTTCCGTTAATACAAAAGTACCTTATTTTCGGATAAATCAAAATTTTACTTACATTTATATAAACATTATAGTATTTAATTTATAATTAAATTAATAAATGCAGGTAGAAAAAGGTGTGTTGGTAACACCTAGTAAGAAATAGCTCTTAAACAAAATATTATCGAAATGAAAGCGCACGAATGCGGTGTATTGTCCCTTTGGTGTAATTTTTTTTTAGACTTTGTTATGCTTTGTTTCATGTAACGGAAGGATATCTTGGAAGTAGAACTTTAGCAGGGCTTCAGAAAAATTGGAAGTAATCGAGAATGGACTACACCAAACTGTTGTTGCGATGGCGCTTGTTTCCATACCTAGGAAATAAAAGAAACCAAATCCCAAGAGCCANGACTACACCAAACTGTTGTTGCGATGGCGCTTGTTTCCATACCTAGGAAATAAAAGAAACCAAATCCCAAGAGCCACACATTTGCATGCCACATTTTCAATAAAAGGTTAAAACACGGAACTTTTTTTTTTTCATTATTGGCTGCCAACGTTAAACTGGATGCTTTTGAAAGCCCTTCTGAAGATATATTGTATGACCATTGTGTTTTATTCCACCATAAGTAAAATTAACATTGCCAACTATCACATATCATTTTATTCATTTGTCTGTTAAGTAAAACTTTGGAACTATTATAAAATCAAATATTTCCAATTTGGCTAATTTTAACACTTACATGCATTAAAAAAAATAGAAAGCAAAAGAAATCGTTTTGATGTTCACAAATGTTTACCTTTTTTAATTCTACGTTATGAAATGGAACTACTTTATCTCCGTCGATACCAACTTTACTAGACGTACGTCAGTCGACGTGCCCGGTAAAGGCACGTGGGGGGCAGTGACATGTTTCAAAGGTTGGTTTTAAAAATGCCCAATTAACTGTGAACAGCCTTTTCTAAAGTTAATATACGTGTAGATAGGGAAGTGATTATTTTCTTCTACATCAGAGGTAGTTCTCGCAAGTGTTCAGTTGACTACGGGCCAACAGTAAACAATGCTTCTCGGAAACAATAATTTATTAGGACGGCGCCTTTCCAGGTATAATGCTGAGGCAGTCGGAGGTACTCCTCCCCGAGTGATGTGAAAACATTACTCTGGTTAAACCAGCGCCAAATGAAAGAAATATGTCCTGCCCCCTCTACTAGTATTTTGCTCCAACCACTAATAAAGAGCATGGTTACCACCGGTCTGTCTCCTGTAGCATTTTCTGATAGTGCGTGTAACAATTTTTAATTCTTTCCTGTCGAAAGGGCTTTTACGGAGGACTATACCGGTTTTTTCCCTTTCTCTTCCTAGTTTAGTAGTTTAGCTGTAAGTACCCTCAGGGAGGTTGTCATGGCCAAACTGGGTGTCATGGCAGCCCAATTCCTCGCTGCCGCGATGCATGTCTCCTTGCACGACTTCCTTCCCTTGTAGGCGTATGGGGGCTTGGCACTGAGACGCAGTTAACCCCCTTCCCTATCGCGGGCTCACACACAACACTTAGTTTTAGGGTAGGTTGGAAGAAAAAAAATTGGTACTTGCTGTGTGCGTCGCGAACTAGTGTAGTGGTCGGACCAGACGGATGACCTCCTGAGCCGCGCGCAACACGCCAGTCCCGGCGCAAGTAGACACACACTTCCCGGTCGCTGAACTTCTTACCCGGGGAAGTTCCCATCGCACGACCCTTGCGTTATAGCTAGGGCCAGTGACTTTTCGCGTAAAAATCGGAGCACACAGTAGACTTCAATACTATATACACACCTCAGCTGTTGTTATACCTGCATCGGCTGCTGGTGCCGTGTCCGTCTTTGACCAAGCCACTCAGGACTAAGTAACTCCGGCACTGAAACTTCGTTATTCGTGCGCAAACGGTTAACACGGGCCAGAACATTTTTTCAGCCAATCAAAGAAGCTGGACGACCCTATAGTGCTTTGGACTGTATCTTGTATCGAAATCTTTTCGCGAAATATCACTGCCCCTGATTATAGTCCATTCACGGTTACTTCCAACTTTTCTGAAGTCCTGCTAAAGTTCTACATTCGGGATGTTCCTCCGCCTCGTTCGAACAAAGCTTAACCTTAACCACACCGCATTATTCACGCGCACTCAGTGGAATGATATTTAGCATAAGAACTATTCATTTCTAGCCATTACCAACACACCTTTCTTCTCGCTGTTTTTATTCATGTTAATGATAAAATAAAATAGAGTAATTTATAGATAGAATACAAGTAACAGTTCAATTGAATCAGAAACAAAAAGGGATGTTAACACAAAATAATTGTGATATTTTGAAGCACGTCATGCATAGGCTGATTTTTCCAAAGGTTTGATTCAAAAAAGTGTGAAGAAACCGCGAATATACTATAGAAAGTGTTTGTACGCTGTTCACGGTAAACTAAGGACTTTTGAAAGCCTTGTTTTAAGATCTTCTTGTGTGCACACTGTGTATTCTTCCACCACATGTGAAATTAACATTGCCATGGGCCTGATCTCTTTATTCATGCGCCGGGCAAGCAAAGCTGTGAAATTACTAGGAAAGTAAATATTTTACAAATTTAGAGATTCTAAAAAATNTTCATGCGCCGGGCAAGCAAAGCTGTGAAATTACTAGGAAAGTAAATATTTTACAAATTTAGAGATTCTAAAAAATATGCTTAAAAAAATCAGAAAACAAAAAATAATAATTTTAGTATTTAAGAATGTTTACCGAACACTTTGAATTCAACGTTAGGACATGGAACTACTTTTCGAACGTCGTTACCAACTTTACTTGGCGCATGCGAATCAATGTGCCCGGTAAAAATAAATGGCGTGTGGGGAGTGCACCCAGGGCAAGGCAACACCTTCCGAGTGACGGTCTTTCCAGCTGGGACCCGTAGGTGACCGTCATACCCGGGCATGACAGAAATGAGACCCTAGAATGGAGCGGCGCTGGAATGCAAGGGCGGGGGAAGCGGGAGTACCCCGAGAAAACCCGCCGGCAAGCGGCATCGTTCAGCACGATTCCCACATGCGAAAATCCGGTAGGGAACCCGCTGGGGATCGAACCCGGAGGCGAGCGTCCTGGACACTACGCCACCGCTGCCCCTACCCGGTAAAGCATATTCAGGTAAGGACAGTGACATTTATTCGTAGGTCGATTTCAAAAGTGCTAAATTAACCGTGGGCGGCCTTNAGCATATTCAGGTAAGGACAGTGACATTTATTCGTAGGTCGATTTCAAAAGTGCTAAATTAACCGTGGGCGGCCTGAACCAAAATGGCCGGCCGGCTTTGTTTGTACTATATTTTCCAGGAATGCTTTCAAGCTAGTGCAACTGTAACTGGCATGTGCTGCGTTATTACTTATTTCGACTGTCTATTGTTCTGGNTAACCAATATTTTCCAGGAATGCTTTCAAGCTAGTGCAACTGTAACTGGCATGTGCTGCGTTATTACTTATTTCGACTGTCTATTGTTCTGGTTTAAATAAATTCCATTGTTCTACATTAAAAGCGTGCTGGCTGCTGCAAAGCCATTCGCTCACGCGCGTTTTGTGATACTCGTAGTTACGCAGTGAATACATTCTGAGAATTTTCTGGACAATACGTATGATATTTCTATATTGGCATGCTTTCCTTCGCACAGACTTACGCGATCCGTTTACGAGTGTGTATGCACACGGCTGGTTGTTTACATCAGTAAACAACTCATTCAACTGAGCTAGTGATGAACTGATTTAAATAAAAATTTTATATTTAAAGTTTTCAGTACTCTTTTGTGACAGTTCGTTGAAATTATTCGTGAAATTCCTGCACTGTAATCACAGCTGGAAATACCTTGGATTGAAGAATTTATTTCCAATAAATGAATATTTCCGTAAAATATTAACTGGTGACTTAAACCTTATAAAATTTTTTAACGAAATGCAGTACTAAACCACTTCTTAACAGATTTTTATGAAATTTGGTATTAATGCATCTATGATACTTTATTCGTAAAAACAAAGTTTTTCCAACATACGTTGATAGTGACACTTTATTTAGTCCTTAAAACATAGCCGCGAAATATTAAGAAACGTTACATATAACTGAGATATCATATGATTAAAAATATTTTTTTCGATAGCTAAAACACTACCTTTGTTATTCTTAGAACCATGTGCCTTTTTTCACAAATTTGAACTATATGTATCGATGCTCATTAATTGAGTCGTTCCAGAGGATGTGCCTTCTCGCCTCATTAGCTTGACACCATCGGAAATTTAAATTTTTTCTCTTGCTTTTCTTATGTACCGTTGTAGTGAATGGAATTTAGTATTCGAAATTCTCTCGTAGATAACGACGCACTTATGTATAACTTTTAAGACAAACATTAGGATTTAACTTGAGACCTCGATAGCTTTGATATTAAATCGCAAAGTACACGTCATTTAAAATTACACTTCAGTGAAGTATTTGTAAAATTTACAATAAGTTACATGATAAATAGTTTTTAAGATTTTTAAATATTTTATTACTTTTGTTTAACCTGTCGTTGTAAAATAAAATCTTCGAGCTTTCTGCAATATTTTTTCGAGGAATGCAAATTTTGATCAAAATTTGGTGTAAAATATCAGCGATATATGCACATTACGCAATATTAAATTTGCAAAATCTAACTTGAATTCCTTTACATTGGATTTGAATTACGCTACCCTGGACTCTATAAAACAGTATCAGAAAATAACTACACGTGAAAAAATTGGATAATTAATAACGTAACTTCTTGTCAGTAATCTATTTTCAAATGCGTGGCCGAAAAAAATAATTATGAAGCTTGTACTGAGACATCGAGTGACTTATGGATAAAAAGAAAATTTTTTCAAAAATGATTGGAATCCAGAAATTATTACAAATAAATAGGGCCTTTATTATTGGAAGTGAAACAGCAACTTCAAGCCTTAAATGAATGACAAATGTTTTGTTATATTGAAATTTTTAACGGATTCAGTTTTAGTGTCGACAGTCTAACCTGGGGACAACTTGCGCACTAAACTGACGTGACTTATCGTCTAAGTCACACATGCTTCCGTGGCTTTACAAGGAATAGAATATGGCTTACAGTAAATTTGTTAGTAACTTGTGTAATGTATGAACTATGGCCATCTGAATATTGCGTGCGCTGGTATAATTGAAGCATGTTTCTGCTTTGCAAGGTTTTACTATAATGTTCGTGAAATGAAAACAAGAAAAAATACATCAGTTGCCACCAGATGCGAACGTTACAATATTAGTTGTATGTTCTATTAAATTATGAAATATAATATGTTATAACATGACGATAGAATATGATATAATGTAATATTACGTAACATATAAGGTGGGATAATGATATATATGATAACAATATACAATTATGTATTACAGAACTTATTACTTTTCGTAATTCGCTGGCAACTTCTCTGTGAGAACAGCAGTTTTCGTATACTTAAATAGTACGTAGTGCCAGGTGAGTATTTTTTGAAGGGCGATCTCAAAAGCGTTCAACGAAGTGCGTTCTCGTAACACTGCGATGTGCAGCGGCTATCGGGGAACCTCTGCCGACACGAGGAAGCTGCCAACCGCCCGTCCGCGAGTCTGTCGGTCGCCGCTGTTGCGGAATTGCCGGGGGAAAATGCAGGCGCACTATCGCGTCTTCGTTCTTCCTCGCTTCCGCCGGCCACTTCCGCTTGAGTAAGTCCTAGGGAAACCTACGACGGGAGACTCTTTCGCAGGATGGCGTCTAGGTGGCCTGCAGTTCGACGTGCCGCGGCGCGTGGCCGAGGTCGCAAGGGCGGCGCCTTCCTTGAGCGAAATCCAAATGAGAAACATTAAACGGTAACGTTCCAGGGTTCAGGTACGGAAAGCGGTTGCTGTAGGCTGCAGCTCTTGTGGATGGAATAAGGAGACTTTGTTCGTTGTCTGTGGTATGAATTATGATACTGTCTTTATAAAGAATATTCCGAAAATAATATAAATCAAATTATAAAAGAACATATATTATACAATTATAAAACATGAAAATATGTTGTAACCTGTTAATTTTATAGTAATTCGAGACATTTGAAAAAAATATAAATAAGACAAAGTGAGCACTTTTAAAAGCCCTAATTAAGATCCACTTATATCCACATTGTGTACTCTTATACCAGATGTACAATTGACATTGCAATGAGACTGCTCTCATTTTTTTCATACGCCAGTCAAGTTAAACTGTGAAATTACTATAAAAGTAAATAATTCACAAATTAGCTCATTACTAAACTTACGCACATTAAAAAAAACAGATAGAAAAAAAAACAATAACTTCAGTATTCACAAATGTTTACCTGGCACCTTTAATTCAACGTTAAGACACGGAACTACTTTCCCTCCGTCGTTGCCAACTTACTGGACGCATGCCAGTCGGTGTGCCCGTTAAAATACAAGCAAGTAGGAGCAGTGACATTTTTCAAAGGTTGATTTAAAAAGTGCTCGGTTTACCGTGAATAGCCTATAGCACCGTGTCCATGTGATATGAAGTAATAGTCGGAAAAAGCATAACAAGGGATGAAAATTTCTTTTCAAATTAACTTAAGGTAATATAAGAATTTTAAATTTGCAGTTTTTTTTCAACCATTTCTCAAAATTTAAAATTAAATAAATAAAATTAACACCTCATATTAGATATTATAATTGTTCATGTCATCAAAATTATATGAAATTTTTTTTATTTCAAATTTATGACGGTGTTTACAGGTTTTCTAATAAGTTATTTTAACTACCGGTATGTGTACGCAATTTAAAGTCAAAACAGCATCAAATCCTTACGACATATGAACGAAGTGTCGGATTTCAATGAAATCACGCGCCACTCATGTGAACTCATGAAACACCTACCAGGTAAAATCAAACTTTGCGTAAAAATATAATTTTTAACGTTGTATGATTCAAGATTTTAAGTTAAAGTTTTCATATTTATTCTAAAAAAAATTTTTTATGAGTGTTATTTATCCAATTAATTTCATACTTTTATCAAGTTACCATTGCTGTCATGCCACGGAACAATTAAATATCGTCAAAATCTAAGTGGTTCTTGTGAACATCTGGGACCCCTTGTTCTACTTCCTTAAGGCGCCCGTCTACCTGGCGCTTGAACTATGTTGCAGAGTGTTCGAAATACACGTTTTCCAACGAAACTATTAAGCGTGCGTCCAACGTGCTGATCTACGAAAAGAACACACACTTCAGACGAGAGCTGTTAAGTACTTTCAAAATATCACGTACGTTAGAAACATCAATTCAGAGTACTCCAAAACCGCTAAAAAAGGCCTTTCCAATGCCCTGTTGTTCAAAATGCACGCATCAGATACATACAAAACTACTATAGGCGCCTGCACTGAACCTTCCTAAAGACTTAACACTAATAACATAATATGGTCACCGCTGAAAGTCCCATAAGTAATCGCAGCACGACGAGAACACTGCACGCCAGTTCAGAGCCTTGCGCTTAGCGGCGATGGCGTGCTTGATGCGCGTGGCAGTGTCGCCCTTATCGCTCCCGCGCTTCTCGACCTAAACGTGGGAAAAAGTTCGAGGTAGACGGGCGCCTTAAGGGGAGTATAGGTCAAGGGAAAGCATCAGCAGCATCACAGTTCGATGGTTACCTATCCCGACCATCTGAACTGGAGAGATTTTCCTCCCCAAGAGATATTTTATCCCTATTACAGGTAAATTTTGGAGCTGTTCCTTGGTATCGAGAGTGTGTAGCAAAGTGGCTGACATCTAGTGGTGGATTTCGGAACCCGCGGAATGGTGTTAAACCATTTCGCTTTATCTCCCACGTGGGCAGCACCAGAAGACATTTTTACCTCGTACCCATTTTCCCAATATAAAGCACACACCTAGATCGTATTTCATTTCAACAAATCCACAAATCTCAGAAAAGAATGGTGTTAGGAAGCAATAAATGGTTAAATATTTTCATGAACTTCATTGAGCTCAAATGATGTTTCCTCGCGATTTTTAGCATATTAGAAATATTTATTTTCTGAAGTTCTACAAAACAAATTGTAGCTGTATATATGGGCTTCAGCGATGTTTAACTGGCATTGTATTCTTTGTGTGGTGATTACATGCAAGGAATTGTTTTGCGATAACTATATTAGTGTGGGTCTCTTACTATGGCATACTTAGGCCACATGTTGTGGATGAACTGCTATAGCCAGGCATAGGGCACGTGTAGATGTATCAACCAAATGTAATAAGTGCCATAATTTGAACCAATTAATGTGTCGCACAGTGGTAGAAATGTTTGAAAATGCATCGAAAGAAAAAAAAACCGAAGGGAAATGTAAAATGTAACAACAAGAAGCTAAATTTTGCGATGAATATTGACTACCTACAGTATAACAAGGGCGGTGTATTTTTTTTGTATTTGTTGATGTTGATTAGAAAATGTGTGATTCAGGTAAGCGATCAGGACCTCACATTTTTTTAAAATTTGAATGTTTGCAGGTATTGTTTCAATTTCTTATGTTGCAAGAAGAGGGGGGGGGGAGGGGTTAATCTGANCCTGCTGCCGTGCTGAAAACATTAGTCTCCGTATGATCAGATTCGCATTTGCCGATGTGCGCTGAGTATTTTTGTAACAGTTAGTACACAGCCGAGCCGTTACAAATATCAGCTGATGCCAGCCGGGCCGTGTTGGCGGTCCAAGCTCAGGCATCTACGGAGACGAGCCGCCAACACTTGTACTGCTTACAGTATACAGACAAACAAAATGGTTGCTGGTAGTAGAGGTGACACAGTCTCTCTCACTCATGTATATTTCCCCGTGAAGACGCTATAGTAATGTGTCGAGTGTTTCTGATATGAATAAATGCGCGTGCACCAGCTGGTAGACAATGGGCGAAAAATAAATCTCGTGCTGTAATAATTTTGTTCGTATCACTTCTCGCTGATGGCTATGGCCACCTCTTTTTCGCGAAAATATTCATGCAGAGACTAGACTTCAAAATCCTGTGTGCACACATTGCAGTCTTCATTTGACGATTTGCCACTTGACTTTGCGTGTAGACAGTCTGTTCCATAAGTGAGCCAATCAGAATCAAGTTTCTCCTATACTGACCGTCCGTGATTCACAGGGCGGACAGATAAGACGCGTAACAATTGAGATGATCCAATCACGAAAGTGGTTCTGAACTAAAGTGCGTTGGAACACGCCCTGGAATATTTTCGCCAAAATAAAAAAGGTTCATTTTTTTCCCCCACAGTACAGTTATAATGGAATAATTTTTTTATTTAATAGTTTGTGGCAGAGAAGGGAGTTCAAATCGCTTCAGATTTTACACGCCCGAGGCGATGAAGTAAATTTGCATCCCGACCTCATTAGCCCTCACCTAGAGGAAATGTACGTTATTTTGAACATGCCAGTTCCCCCCTCCCCCAATCTATCTCAGTAAAATAACACTTGATATATATATATTATTGATTTTATTTCTTCAATACAATTTTCTTGATGATTTATTGTACATATCCACATTGCACGCCAGTATTCTGCGTTCAATATCTGTATCTTGTCATTTTGTCACGTGTGCATGACTTTGTCCATACATTGACTATATACTTCATGCTGGTAGGATATTATACAGTTCATATTTTCTCGTACGATTTGTGGCTGTAGTGCAGCTTTTAAGATCTTCAAAAGCAGTTTAATTTTTCAGACTTATCTTCTGCACTCCCTTTTATCGCCTTCGAAGTTTTACCGCGACATACATAACTCTACATTTCTGCACATAGGCCCAACGAACTCGCTCATCTGTTCCCTGCCGCAATCATCCTTAATTTTCCCCACCAATACCTGTTGGTGGGCGAGTAGCAGGGATGGGTTTGTAGGTACGCGCTGATGCCCACCTCGTCCACGAGCGTGGGGTTTACAGCCAGGCCTGCATACTTATTTTGCTTTTGAATTTCGTATATTAACGAGTCCTTATCTGTGTGGAGTAGATGAATGTTTTATTCATATTTTATCTTCTCGACATTGTAATGGACCCTGCACATTAAGATCTTGAGTAGGTCAAGCACTGAAAAACCAGCGTAAATAGTTTTATCAAATGGTATAACTTCTTTCTCCATTTTCACCAGCGATATATTTTTGGTCGTAAATAGTCCAAAATGGTGGACAAAAAGCAAATAAAGCACACAATATGGCGGACGATAGAAAACAAAGATGAAGGGTGTAAACAAGATGACGACCGAAAACATCTATCTAACCTAATCTCAAAATAAAATTAAATTTGGAAATGTTCGTATTAAATTACACACTAAAAATAACATGTTTTTTTCTTGTCTGAAAAATTGATTTCACGATATTGTGTGTCGTTAGATATTCCTTTCGATTGACATTTAAACTGAGTTATTCAAAATATTAAATAAAATTCACAAACGGATATATATTATACGTAGAGGCAGTGATATTTCGCGAAAATATTTCGAGACAAGATACAGTCCAAAGCACTGTAGGGTCGTCCAGCTTCTTTGATTGGCTAAAAAAATGTTCTGGCCGGTGTTAACCTTTTGCGCACGAATCACGAAGGTTCAGTGTCGGAGTTACTTAGTCCTGAGTGGCTTGGTCAAAGACGGACACGGCACCAGCAGCCGATGCAGGTATAACAACAGCTGAGGTGTGTATATAGTATTGAAGTCTACCGTGTGCCCCGATTTTTACGCGAAAAGTCACTGGTCGTAATTATACTGTTTGGAAATCTCATTTGAAGGAAAGGTAATATATATTTTTATTCTGAAAGAATATTTACGTTTTAGTCTGCGTCCGCTTTGAATTTCTGTGACAGCTCTTGAAGATCTGCGCCCAGCGCCATGATTACAAGTAAAACATCCAGGAAAACGGCGATTAGTAGGCGCGTTTTCTCTGTGGCCGTGATTGACGAGGTGTCATATGCCTCCTCATATGCCGAGGAGGTTGGAAATATGACAGCTCACCACCCACCTCGGTTTCATTAATAATTTATGAGCACGGAGTACGAACTAACTTGTTTCGGAGTTCATTGTAGTAAATAGGTTTCATTGTAATGATAGGCACAAAGAAGAAATTAATTTTCCGCGAGAGAACATTTTCGCAACACATTACAACAACCGCTATCACAATTTAGGTGCAAAAAAATGGGCACTAGAGCCAATAATTGTGTTTGTAGAAAAGCAAACAAAACGTGTCGACTTGATTGTCTTTCAACAGGCTGTCATCAACACCGCCAAGCACAGTGTTTGAAGAAATGCGATTACTATACAGATATTTATTTGTACTTGAAAACTTGGGGCAAGAAAACGAAAGAAATTTGACTTACCCCGATTATCGCGTTCGTCCGAGATAAGCGGTATCATGTAGCGTTATTCCGGTTATCGGTGACATGGTACACGTGCCACGCGCGCATTATCGATTAATTCTCTCGCATTGCGATACGGTGTTTAGTTACCGCGACCATAGGCAAGCGACATAGTAACTGCCGAGCTATCAAAAACTATGTCACGATATCGACACACATACACGGACAGCTGACGGTTTACATATAATATATTCCCTATGTAAAACATTGGTTTATTCTAAAGTCATTTGTCATAAAAGTGGTTTCTCCTGAAGTTGATAATCCTAAAGTAATTTTTCCTAAAGTAATTTGTCCTGAAGTAGTTTGTCCAAAAATAGGTTTTCATGAGAAGCTTTCGTTTGTCCCAAACTCATTTACCCTGACGTCGTTTTTCCTGAAGTGGTTTGTCCTACTTTTTAAAATCGGCAATAGACCGGTTAAGAGGGATGGGTAAAGAATACCACAATAATTACACACGTAAGCATTGATAAAGACTGTCTGCAGTTCACTCAATCCTCATCATAGCCATGCTAGGATCTACTTCTGTACATTTAGTATCTTTCCGCCGTGAGCATCTCACTTTATTCACGCATAGACCAGGTGTCACTGTGAAACTGTTATAAATGTAAATGCGCTACTGATATGTCAATTATTTTGACGCGATGAAATAACCGGAAATTAAATTAACAATTTCACTGTCCAAAAATTTAAACGTCATAAATTTTAAAACTACGTTAAAAAGTGAGACTATTTTTGGTGTATCGCTGCCAACTATACTATCAGTATGCCGCTCAGTGGGCTCGTTATATATGCTCTTACCGCAGGGATTTTTTCCACACGTTAATTTCAGAAATTCGCACTTAACCATGAATCAGCAAGTGTTCATTTCTTTTACGCGCTGACGATTACGCGATCTTAATCTCCCGAGGGAACGTCTTGGCATTAGTGGCATTTAGGACTGCACTTTTGAAACCAACGATCAACCTTTGGAGAAAAAAAAAATCGCTGATCGTTAAATACATCTAGGTTAACGTAGGCACTGGCACGCAGGACTCCAGTTCAGTTGGCAGCGAAATAAGCAAAAATAGTTTCAAGTCTTTACGTTGTATTGCAAGTGTGATATTTAAATTTATGACAAATCATTTTAGCGTGTTTTACTCTTATTCACATTAGAGGATGTATTTGCATATTGGTTAGACATTTAGCTTCATAACAATTTCATGTTTTCACTCGACTGATGCATGAATGAAGTCATTAGGCTCATGACAATGTACAATTTACACAGGGAGGAAGGATATGAAATGAGGTGGAAAGTAGATCTTAGCAGGGATTTTGAAAGTGTTTACTGTGAACATCCTTTAATACTGAGTAAGGCTTAAAGGCTTCGTCCACAACAGGATCATTAGAAACGGAACGAAATGTTCCGAGAATTAGGAACGGCGAATGAATCTGTAATAGACTGTATTGATGAACCGTTCCGGTATTCGTCTGATGTGATTTCGGATAAGCAGGGATGTCCAGACCGAAAATAAAACCCGGGTACCCCCAAGTGCGAGTTGGACAAGCTGCCTGATGGTTAGGAACAGGTATTTTTCGCGAAAATATTTCAAGTCCAGTTGTGCTCCAAAACATATTGTTATGAAGTGACCGGGCCTTAGCTGAACGGCCTGCCTGATCACACCTTTAAACATTGAACCAGAGCACGAGCGTGATTTCAATAACACCTTGCGAAAGATAGTTGCAGAAATCCCCTCCACCGGCTAGTAAATGGAGCCGAAAATATTAAACAACGCGCCCGATATAGGCCAGCGTTACACAGGGAGCGGCGTCTTTTGTCGTCGGGCCACTGGAACGAGAAGGCCGTCCGTGGGTGTGTCCGGCCGTCGTTAACCGCCTCCTAGAATCAGCCTCCGGCAACATGAACAAGGTGAGTACTTTCCAATTTACTTAAAAGCTAATTCATAACAGTATGCACTTTCGTGGTTGGATTATTTTAAATGTCACGTGCCTCATGTGCCTGTCCGCGAATCATGGACGTTCAGTATCGGAGCACTTTACTACGATTGGCCCAGTCGAATAACAACATCTCTTCTCACGTATACAAGAGGCCAGTAACCGAAGGAAGTTGTGTTTGCGGACGTTGGATGTCGAAGTCTAGCATGGCCATAAGTATTTTCGCGAAATGCACCTGCCCCCACTCATGGACATGGTTAAACACGTTCGGTTTGTGGATGTCAGGGCCTCCAGAAATATTAAGGGGAACGTGAAGAAAAAAACCGTGCTGCGTGTGCGAAACTACTGTCTGGATTCCCAACGCTCGGGAATCTTGTAACATGTATTCTGCACACACGGTGCAGAGGGTTTGACCAGATCGTCTCTTCTTGTGCCTGAGCCCAATGGGTATTACAGGAGAACACTTTCTGAGTGATATATATTATAGAAGAGTGCACCTCAGGTCTTTCTTACATTCTGGCTGTTCTTAAGGCCACACAGGCTGTCTATTATGTCACATCAGTCCTTCGATGTGTGTGCGTTCTTCACCAGTCTTATTTCCAAGTCCTTGTGAGCTTGGTCAGAGCTCTAATTGACAGCAGTTGAATGCTGCCAATAGAAAGATATCACGCCCTTTCCAATCGCAGTGGGTGGATGTTCTCCACCCGAGGGTGGTTCCACCTCACCTGTCAACAGCAGAGTACGGAGTTGAATCAGTACGTGCCACCTTGATGGGGCCGAGGCGACACAAGGTGGCGAAGCGAAGGCAAATATACTCGTCTTTCATTTTAAATTAAATTTTTCATCTACTCGTCCGTGTTGTCTAATGTCGTGGCCACTCTAAGTGAGCTCGCCTATGCCATAATTTATCCTTGTTGAATGAGCTGATGTGATTTTCTGCTATTCGGTATCATTCTCCTAATGCACGGGGCTCATCAGAATACTTTGTTTGTCCGGGAAGGGGTACGGATTTAGAAACTGGTGTTTCAGTTAACTGTAATTCTTAGTTTTGAGCATTAAAAAAAGTGGGGAGGGTTGGTATGCCTACATTTTTAATATTTACACGGACGTTCGCCTATATGTAAACACGTGCGTTTGAAAGTAAAAAATATATATACATATTATAATGCCGTTGATATGAGGAGACAACGCACTTGCTGTGATGTTACTGCCTCAGTGATCTAGAGAGGCAAGAGGCTCGCTGTCATCAGGTAGATGCTGTGCGCCTACGGACTTTACCAAAAGGCTCTCCCAGTAGAATTTGAAGATGAACCAGTACACTCTTCTATACTGTCGCTAACAATAATAACGAGATTCTGGTTTATATTCTGCTGTTTTCAACCATTGGTCTGGTTTGGGTGGCTGACTGCAACGCGAGGATGTATAATATATTGTAATTTTCCCGTGCAGTAACTGAAACACAAGGTATGATTGTTTAAATTAATGCATACTTCCTGTCCGAAGAAAGTCTCTTTTGTAGAAAAGATAAACAGACTATTTGATTAAGTTACGCGGATATCATCAGTGAAGACTATGGACATATTATCGTTCGTGGTTCAAAGGTAGTAGGAAAGTGGTTTGCAACGGATCATTGCACCAGACTGTACAAAACGTAGATATCATTAAGAAGTAGTACACTCACCACGAAACTTGTTAGAAAAGTACGTATTATGTTGTATACGAAGGAAGAATGCGTATATTTGGCAAGACTGTAAAGTATTTATTTACTCTGATGTAAAAATGTAATTAATACAAATTTATTTTCAATGAAATATAAGCATATTTCCGTTTTTGATGCTTCACAAAGCACATGTTGCAAGAGAAAATCCTTTATTAAGCAAGATTGTTATAATAATTACTCTCGTTGTGTGCAGTAAAAGAATAATAATAATGGTTATAATTTTTTAAATAATTGGTCTTACACCCATTAATTTTAGTAGCGAAATTTATCAATTGTACTATGACGTAATTGTACATAAAATCAATTATTTAAAATATTTGTTAACATTAGTACCAATATTTTCTTACATGCAATAAAGTTAATTAATGTCACTGGCCTTCTTGACGAAGGTTTTAAGCATCCGAAATGTAAATACCCTTAAATTTGGACTAAAAATAGACACATTAATTTACCTTAAAAAAATTGTAAAGGCTGTTCATGGAAAAGTGAGCACTTCTGAAAGCTCTGCTTAAGATCTGCTTTTCTCCTCATCTGGTATCCTGCTGCCATACATGAAATTTACAACGGCGTGGGCCTAATGACATTATTCACGCGCCAGTCACTTGAAAACGTGAAATTGTTAGGAACATAATTGTGTTACTGATATGCCCATTCATACTCTAATTCGCGTAGTGCAAAAATCTGCCAACCATATTTTCTGTAAATGTAAACATTACACTCTCAATACAACGTCAAGACTTGGAACTGTTTTACTTAATTCGCTGCCAACTTAACTGGGAACCTGTATATCAACGAGCACGGTAGCATATGTGCTGTTAAGGGGCAGTGATATTCTTCAAAGGTTAATTCCTAAAGTGCTCACTTTACAGTGACTAGCTTTTAAATACGTAAATTTCAGCACAAATTTTATAGTGTTACCAAACAAAAGCACCATTCTTTCGTATGCAACATAAATCGCACTTTTCTGACAATTTTGGTAATGTGTGTACTACTTTTAAATTAATTCTGCATTTTATACAGTCGGGTTCAGTACTCCATAGGAAGCCACTGCCCTACCTTTAGTTACAAAATATATCCAATACACTGAGATATAGGTAACATTATAAAATGAACAAACAAATTTCTTGAATATTTCTGCGAGTGTCCAATGAATGTCTCGTAGCATAAAAATGTGAAGGCCGTCAGATATTACATTCGTAAACCCTGCTTTTAAATAATTTCTTATATATATATATATAAAATCACAGTTTTCTGACTTCTATTTTACTACATAAAACACATATTCAGATATAAAAAGCCCTATAACAATATTTTCTTAGAGAACGAATTCTCTTAGTATAGAAATCACTATTCCAACAAATTTCATAACTGATAAAATAATGAAAAATATCGCCTAGTTTCTAGTTTCATCGGTTACTTTAACTTTCAGTAAATTCGTATTATGTATTGCTTTTTTATTTTTGTAACAGACACCCTAAAAATAATACTTTCGTAACTTCGGTATAATGCGTTCTCAAAAAATGATGCGCAATCGATGATAAATTGGTTTGCCGATATTAAAACCCGTCCATGAGAAAATAAGGGTTGGCACCCCAATGTGTACATGAAAAAATGTGATCCTCCAGAATATATGAGGATTTATCTACTGACGTAAGCAGTGTGGTTAATTTAGCAAAAATATAGTTGCCTTGTGCAAGGTTTTCGAGAAATTGATTTTTAACGTTCTAAACAGTTAATGAGTTATGCCTGCAACATAGGTGGTGCGTCGATGAAGGGGNTTGTTGTTTACCCAACACGGGCTTCCGACGTAAGCAGGAATGTCGACGAAGGGAGCTGTACCCAAGGTCGTAAGAAGGAAGAGAGTGAAGAGTAACTATGCGGCAATTTTCATTTACTACGCTGGAAAAAAAAAATATCAGTAGAGAAGTGAACAGTTCTGTTATTGGTTTCAGTGTGGCAGAAACCTAACTTCTGTACCAGCAACGTAATGTTATGTTAGTTTATTTACAGTCATTTTTGTTGTGATATCAATCCGAATGTTGCTGGAAATGTTCTGTATACGGAACTATCTCTTCTGTACTACGAGCAGTGACCTTTGCTGTAGGAACTATATCCATAGTTGCCATTACTATAGACTGCTCATGGTAAAGTGAGCACATTTGAAATCAACCTTTAGAAAAAAAAGTCATCGCCCGATAACTGCATTCATGGTATATCGTACACACCGGCATACAGGCTTCCTGTTAAGTTGGCAGTGAATTAAGCAAAAATAGTTCCAGTCATGACGTTGCGTTGCGAGTGCATTGTTTAAATTTTTGACACACAAGTTGTTGCTTTTTTATTTATACACAATAGATTGTATTGGAAAGGGCTTATTAACGTCCCCCGGTGTTAAGCCTGAAGGTTTATCATGGGACGGCTTACAAACTAACTTATGACCCAACTTTATCTAACACCCATGCCTAACCTAGGATTCAAACCCAGAACCTCTCTCACCGCAGACCGGCGGCGCATCAACCGACTGCGCCACGGGAGGTCGGCTATATACAATAGAGTACGAATTGTCATGTTAGTAATAAATTTACGTTCCTAACAATTTCACGTTTTCACTTGACCGGTGCTTGAATAACGCCAATAGGCCCGTCCATGTAAATGTGAATTTTACGTACGGCGGAAGGATACGAAATTAGGAAGAATGTAGATCTTAGGCAGGACTTCCAAAAGTGTTCAATTAACCGTAAACAGACTATACCTACGTTAACGATATTTTTTTTAGAAGTTGCCAACAACCAATCCGATTGCTGCACGCACGTTAACAGTCTAGATGGGTTATGGGTAGGGGCAGTGATATTTCGCGAAAAGATTTCGAGACAAGATACACTCCAAAGCACTGTAGGGTCGTCCAGCTTCTTTGATTGGCTAAAAAAATGTTCTGGCCCGTGTTAACCGTTTGCGCACGAATCCCGAAGGTTCAGTGTCGGAGTTACTTAGTCCTGAGTGGCTTGGTCAAAGACGGACACGGCACCAGCAACCAATGAAGGTATAACAACAGCTGAGGTGTGTATATAGTATTGAAGTCTGCTGTGTGCTCCGATTTTCACGCGAAAAGTCACTGGCCCTAGTTATGGGTACAGGAATTTGGTTCGTACAACCGTGTTATTTTCTAAGCGTAGTTGCGCGCGCATTTTGTGTGAAAGCAGGTCGTCCCGCCGACCCATTGTTGCAGTGTGGGACCAGACGTCGCGTCCGTGCCGGTCGGAAGAAAGTGGCCTGGGAACCTCGCGACCTTGGAGGCTGGAGATGAGAGCGGCGGCCGGCTACTTCACGGTTTGGTGGGCGAGGAGGTTGGCCCCCCTGCCTGTGGGAATTTTCTCACCCACACGCTCGCCAATTATTACGGAGGATGTCCCGCTGTCATTGTTGCCTCCGTTCCCCTGCGCAGCCCGGACAAAACCCTGCAGACCATTGTAATACTTCAAATAAAAAATAACAAAAAATCATATCTGCAGCAAGTAAAATAAGACGCTGGTGGACTTGGAGCTCTTTGTTGTACCGTCCGGCAGACTTCACTTCACCAGGGCAATTTGTTTTAATGCTGTTCGATACGTACCAGTCCTTACACAACGGGGGTTGCCGCTCGTTTACAATAGCAGTCGTGCCCGTGTCATAAACACCCGTTGAGTTCTAGCTGATAGCTCGTCTAGGGATGCCCCTCGATCTTGACGAATTACGTCACAATCGAGTTCACGGGTCGTTCGGTTCGACTTCGATAACCAACTCTTAAAACATTCCGCCCGGCCTGTGACAGAAGCTAGTCGGCTGTGAAAACGTTAGTTATTTTTCGGAATCGTTAATATTCCTGTTGTCGAGAAACTTACGAAGCATGCTGAAATTTCTGGAATCAGTTCTGTTTATTGAAATGTGACAAAAAAAAAACCGCGAGGTAAATCCGTAAAAATGGCCATCATCCTCGGTGATCTATTGCGCGTGATAACAACAGATACATACTGTAATGTTAGATATTGCCGACTAGAATAAGCTTCTTCTTAAAATGTTAAGAAAAACAGTTATTTTATGTGCGCAATTCAAAAACTTCCTCTCACACATTAACAACTTTTTAGATTCCTCCATAATGAAACTAATTTGCCAATTTTTAATAGATGTTTATTCCTGAGTATAGCATTATGGGTAGCTGTAATTTTAATCATTTTGTCACTATTCCTGACACACTGTTCCATATGAAGTTGCACAGTATGTGGGTAAATAATCTAAACGTGTATACACAACAGGAAAAATGCGCTGAGTAAGTCCCTTACACATGGAAGAAGCTATTTATGTATACTACTTGAAGATATTCACGCGACGGTCCCACATACAGAAAAACACTACGAATTTTTCCAGTTTGCCGGCCGACCGAGCAGTTCACGTTAGACTCACGATAAAAATTAACGTTTCCACGCTACGTGTTTGGTTTTTAGGAGCAACTATCATGGATATCTCCCTACACTCCATTCTGGAGGTAGATTTTTTTGTTCGTTCACTTATTGCAAGACAGTGGGAAATTAATTGGAACTTTAGATTAAATGATTTATAATTATTTCATAATCATATATTTCGACACTGTTTTTGCTGCAGAGAAGAGGATATATATATATATATATATATAATTGTAAGGCTACTTCCTAAATATTTCACAGTAATATAAACAACTAAAAGTTTCGGTTATTGGCTAGCAAACGCTACGCCGACGGCTAGAAATAGAGAACTACTTAGGGAACTACTGGAAACACTCTTTAAAGTCCTGCTTCGGATCTGCTTATCTGCCCCACTTTGTATCCTTCCATCACATGTAAAATTAACTTTACAATGGATGTACTCAATCAATTTATTCATGCGTGGATCGACTGAAACTGCGAAAAATAATTTGGAGGGTGAAACATCCCGATTTCAGAGTATCGTTAAAAATAGGTAAAAAAAAATTTCCCGCGAAAGTTGTCTTTTTCTTTGTACTACAGGAAGTTAAAATTGCCGCCAGAATTTTCCCGCTGCCTCTCGACCGCCGTTGGAGCGTTGTTGTCAGCTTACGCCCAAATAATAATAATAATAATGGCGTGTGGGGAGTGCACCCAGGGCAAGGCAACACCCTCCGAGTGACGGTCTTTCCAGCTGGGACCCGTAGGTGACAGTCATCCCCGAGCATGACAGAAATGAGACCCTAGAATGGAGCGGCGTTGGAATGCAGGGGCGGGGGGAACGGGAGTACCCCGAGAAAACCCACTGGCAAGTGGGATCGTCCAGCACGATTCCCACATGCGAAAATCCAGGAGTGAGCCCGCCGGGGATCGAACCCGGATCGCCATGGTGGGAGATGAGCGCCCTGGCCACTACGCCACCGCTGCCCCAGTTTACGCCCAAATAGCGCCCTCCTCAAAAACAAAACGCAATTTTTCGTGTGGTTTTTCGGAGTTTGAGTCTATCGCAAGGCTGTGAGGGGAGTTTTAACGTGTGCATCAGACGGCAGTACCTATAAGATACAAGATTTCCACGTGACGTACTGATTTGTATGTCCCCCCCCCCACTTCCACAGGTCATCTCAGAGCCCTTTATGCTCCTTCATCACCGTACTCTCCGTTACGACTACTATCAAGACTATAAATAGTCTGGACGATAATGATGAAGTACAGCATTGCGTAGAGGTGTCCCATCTACCATCTCCCAAATTTATTTTAGTAGTTAGTTTTATTTTCCATTACGATCTTCGGGATTATTATGATAGTTGGCCACACTCGCCTTGTGACGACAGTGGCAAATGGGCTGGGTGCGATTCCCAACACACTGCCGGCACTAATCCATGACGGTGGTCCACGAGCGTCATTTGTTTTGTTTTCTTTTATATTTGCCCCCCTCCGTTAGGTGCAGTCGGCGGTTGTGCAGTGGGCGTTCAGCAGTTGGCAGTCAGTGGTGTACATTCACAACGAGCAGTTGGCAAAGTTATGTTGTAAATAAAAACATAGTCCCTGGGGGAAAGTAATAATAAAATTTAACTTACCGTGAAAATAAATAACAATAGCAATACGCATATTTAATCGCGATTTAAATGTTCTGAATACGCAGTGACTTATAATGCCAACAATAAATCTTTGTGGTGTGTTAAATTCTGGTTATTATTACGTTCTTTTCATTTCAGTATTGCATAAATTAGGCACAGTAAACATTTTTTTTAAAAGCGAAATCATACTAAATCAAATATAGTTGTATTACTTTTCTATAATGAAAAATAGCAATGTTAACAGTACCTCTTACATTTTCCTTATTATTTTTGTTATATTTATAATTGGTTCGAAACCAATTCGCTGTCGGACAGTCGTTAGTCCAAAATGAAGTTTGAACATCGACTGCTGGACGCTGGCAGCATGCTGCTAATTTTCAAATCAGCCTTTCATTTTCTCTTGGCTAACGTTACGCAAGTGCTGCCATCTTTTCTCATCAACCTCAAATTGCATATTGTGAGCAACAGTTTTTATAAAGGCTGTTCAACATAAAGTGAGCACTTTTGAAACAAATGTAAGTGTACTGTATTTTTGAAATTGATTTTTTTAACTCCCTCTTTTATCTTGTTCAATACCGTATGTTACTTGTGTTAAAGTTATACTGTTTGCTACAAACTGCCAAAATATTGTGATTGTGTACCATTTCCCTGAATGAACAGTGTTGTTCGTGGGAAGTTGGAGCATACAAATTAAGTAATTAATTGAATAAATAAATAAGAATTAAAAAAAAATAATACTGCTCATAACCACTTAGTTATATTCTACGATACACTGAAATGCTGGCTCTGAGTTAAGTTGGTAGTGAATTAAGCAAAAAAGTTCTTAATACTTGACGTTGTATTATTAATCTAATGTTTAAATTTATAGCCAATGAAGTAATAAAAGTTAATGTCTTTTTTATAAACATTACAGCATGAATTCGCATATTGGTAACACATTTTATTTCCTGAAGTTCCCGCGGTTTCAGTTGTAAGGCGCATGAATAAAGTGATCAGGCCCTTGGCAACGTTAATTGTACATAGGGACGTAAGGATACAAAATGGTGAGGAAAGTAGATCCTAAGTAGAGCTTCCGAAAGTGTTCAGTTTACCGTAAACATCCTATAAAATAGTTCATAGATGACCAGAACGGTCATCTATGAACTATTTTTTATATATTAATTACTATTTATTATTATTTACGTATAATATATACAACACTAATACTAACTAATTCAGAACCAAAATGAAATAATTTAAATATTAATAAAACAAATAATTTAATAATACCACTTACAATCATAACAATTATAGAACTATCATTTATTACTCTAATAATAAGAATTTATTAAGGATTTAAGTTAAAATAAACTAATAACCTTCAAAGTTATAAATAAAGAATATATTAAAGCCTTAGTATAATATACACCTTTAAATTTGCAATATAAAATCATTATATAAATATAAAACTATAGTAAAAATATATAGTATCTGTAAATAAATTTACAATTTATTGCCTATAAACTCAGCCATTTTACTAATGAAAAAATTACTTCTCAACCAACCATAAAAATTGTGTACATAAGATAATGTCGGACTTACTTATTTAATTTTGTTTTTATCAAGTTATAACAATACAGACGCCAAATATTATTTTCAAAAGGTGTAAAAATCCTCTGTTTTACGAACGTGTGGCAGTTACAGAGAAGTGCTATTGCTTCGGGAATCCAGACCGCTCTTTACTTCCGGGGCGTGTTCTTCCCCGATGCGAGGCAGGGCGCGGTTGATATTCCGTGACCGCAGAATCGAAAGTTATGGCTGACAGAGCCGTGCGGTTGCCATTGTTCCACCCGGCGAAACAACAGTGCGCTGGCGCTGAACACGAAAATGAATTATTTATTGTAGCAGTAATCATCGAGGTAATCACTCAGTCTGCAGGTGCGAAACAGAACGTTCTGATAAATCAGAAATCTCCGTGACCGTATATGTAATGAGAGTTAAAAAAAAAAAAAATTACTTTAATCCAGATATACGCACATAAGTAGGGGCAGTGATATTTCGCGAAAAGATTCCGAGACAAGATACAGTCCAAAGCACTGTAGGGTTATCCGGCTTCTTTGATTGGCTGAAAAATGTTCTGGGCCCGTGTTAACAGTTTGCGCACGAATCACGAAGGTTCAGTGTCGGAGTTACTTAGTCCTGAGTGGCTTGGTCAAAGACGGACACGGCACCAGCAGCCAATGCAGGTATAACAACAACTGAGGTTTGTATATAGTATTGAAGTCTACTGTGTGCTCCGATTTTTACGCGGAAAGTCACTGGCCCTACACATAAGGAATTAAATGGATTGTGTGATTAATTAATAATACTTTATATATCAATTTTTTAAATCTTGTAATAGCACAGATGTGTTTGTAGTCATGGTTTTGATACAAACACATTTGTGCTATTACAAGATTTAAAAAAATTGATATATCAAGTATTATTAATTAATCACACAATCCAATTAATCCCTTATGTGCTTGTACCTGGATTAAAGTAATTTTTTTTTTTAAACTCTCATTACATATACGGTCACGGAGATTTCTGAAACATATTGTATTAACAGTCTAATCTTCGAATAAATCACTAAACTTTACCCAGCATACCTTTATTCCAAAAGCTACACATCCTCACGTGGCATCGCACAATTTGACAAACCTGACGTTTAAGTTTTTGTAAATTCATGTCATATATATATATATATATATATATATATATATATATATATATATNCTCGTAGTTTTATACAACAAAGAAAGTTCTTACCCCATACACAACGTGTGACGTCTTCGTTGCTATAAAAATACAACATACATCTCCATAGAGTATAACGTTTTTAGACGGTTCACAGTCAACTGAGCTAAGGGTTAATTCTACACAGGTTGGAAATAAAATGAGATTGCTTATGGGAGAGTTTGGTATAGGGGAAATTTTCGCCGCAAGCTGCGCTGGTGTTCCAAAGAGGTCGCTGTTAAGCTGGCGGTAAATGGAGATATTCAAATTATTTTTGTGTAAAATACAGTGGTTGGTTCGAATTGTCGCATATATTTGCCCCAGCCACAATTTTTGAGCATCATCTTTATTCAGTAACTGTTATTCACGCCCTCTAATGGTGTTTACTAAAGCAAACAGTAAAAATACAGCTGTGTTTGGTATTAAGCGTTCATAAGAATGCTTAATTCAGTGAGAAAACGTTTCGAATATAAGTGTGAAAAAAAAAAATTGTCATCAAAAGAAAATTTGCACTTTCCTCCTTTCACATACTGAAACTGCGCTGGAAAACCCTGAAAATGATATTTTTTATTTTTTCACTACTAATTTTTTCGATTTAGTTCTGATATTTAAATTAATTAATTGCGTAAGGCTACGTTTTGCTTAATACAATTTACGACAGAATACTTAACAATACAGTTAATATATCTCGTTATATTTACAATCTCGTGCGAAGAGCAAAGTTGATTATTTACGTAGGGTCTAACACAATGCAACTCGGAAGAGTTTTAGACAACTAGCCTACGTTTTTTTTATTACAATTACAATTATCCTATTTAATTACATACAAACGAAAAAAAATATGATATACATGCGACACCAGTGCCACCTGGCGGCGAAAAATGTTGGTTGCCGAACTAAAAATTTTGAGCTCCCCAATCTGAGTAGAATAAAACCTAACTGAGCAATTTAGAAAGCCCTGCCTAAGATCTACTTGTATACATATTGTGTATTCTTCCGCCATATGTACAATTAACATTGCCGTGGGCCTGATCACATTATTAAATCACCGGTCCAGAGTAAGTATTTAATTATTATAAAAAGCAAATAATTTATAAAGCAACAGAAAGCAAAATAAATTATTCTAGTATTCCTTAATGCTTACCCGACACTTTTAATTCAAGAGCAAATCCACGAACCTTTAGTATACGTACGTAGTATACACAGCAGCGGTGGCTGAGCGGTTAGCCTGCTCGCCTCCCACCAAGGCGAACCGGGCTCGATCCCCGACCGGGTCATCCGTATTTTCGAATGTGGTAATCGTGCCGGACGATGCCGCTGGTCGGCGGGTTTTCTCGGGGGTTTCCCCCAGTCCCTTTATTCCGGCGCCGCTCTACACTCACCTCAATCACCCCCGTCGCATCTCAAGACCTAGCTGTTAAGAACCAACCAAACCTCTTCACTCACTCACTCATTATGCATTCTTCCACTATACGTAAAATTATACATTTCCAAGGGTCTGATCACTTTTATATGTGAGTCAGTCAAGTGGAGAAGTGAAACTGTTGGGAAGCTGAATGTGTTCATAATATGCCATTTCGTACTCTAATGTGTAAAAAAAAAAAAAAACGAACTTTATTTGCCAGAACATTGCATATTCTCATTTCAACATCAAGACTTGAACTATTTTGTATAAATTCATTCCTGACTGAATTGGGTGCCTGCATATGGACTATTCACGGTTAAGTAAGCGTTTTTTAAGACCCTGCAAATTTTTTTTCCAACAACTTTATATATTTCCATCAATTTTTTTTTACACAAAAATTGCCATGTGACTAATAAACACAGTGCATAGGTTCCACCACTGTCAAAAATTATCGTCTGAGATTGCAACTAAATATATTTATATTTGGTTGGTGCATGTTGTGAGAGGGCCTTGAAAAGTGCTCACTTTACCTACACTGGTGTGTACAGTGGCATCTCAACAGTTAACGGCCAGTGATTTTTGTAAACGTTGATTTCGAAATTACTTCCTTTGCCGTGAACACTCTGCGCGTTAATTTAGGGCGATCCTTCTTTCCCGCTGAAACATCAAGCAAGCATCGCGCTAACTGCACAGTGCAGAGCCCGCCGACAGCGCCCAGCCACTTAACCTTTAGAATCAGGCGGCTGAGCATCGCCAGATCGTCTACCAGATTCCCCGGGAGATTCAAATCTCCCGTTTCCGCTCGGCCCCCAGCACGCGAAGTTTCCAAGCGGCAACTCCTTCGTTTGCCATTCCCACGGTCACAAGAACACGATGGTGAGAGCACTAATTACACCATGGACAGCTTCCCTATCCCATGAACTTTTTTTTTATATTATAATGACTCGTGTGAACACGAAGGGTCTCGTCGCCAGCGAGGTCATTAGAGAAAGAGCAGCAAGTTCCTCAGAGAAGCAGGCGTCGGGTAGGAATCGGCTTCGGCATGTGTTGACCAATTCAGACATTTTGCTGTATGACGTTCGCGGTTAATTGAGCGCTTTTGAAAGCCCTGCTTAGGATATTAACTTTATTCACCATTTTGTGTCCTCCCGCTATACAGGCTGATTCTAAAATCATGGGACAAACATTGAGGGGTGGTAGAGCTCACTAAAACAAACAATTATTGTATAGAAACATATGGGCGGGAGTGACGCGTTGAGGCACAAACACAAAAACATTACACATTAACGGAAACATAAAATGTTCATTAGCAGCATACTTAACGAGTGATTCCGTACAGAAAATGTTAAAACAGTTGCTGGAAATGCATCCACCAACAGTCACGCATTCTTGGCGACCTCTACATATGGCGTGATTGGCTGACAATGGTGGCGTGCGTGAAATACCCGGCGTATTTGAATCTGTTCGCCAATCACTCCACCGACGCTACCAAGCTTGCATTACTGTCGGTAGTAGTAATTTTGAGAAATTATTATAAACATTGCTGTAAAAAGGCATTTAGCGGCGACGTTGTACATAAACACTGTGTTGCATTTCATGTGTTATTTTTGTGTTTGTGCCTCAACGCGTCACTCCCGCCCATATATTCCTAAACAATAATTGTTTGTTTTAGTGAGCTCTACCACCCCTCAATGTTTGTCCCATGATTTTGGAGTCATCCTGTATTGTGAAATTAATATTGCAATGGACCGTATCCCGTTATGGTGGGTTCACGATCGAAATACATACGCACAGAGCATAGAGCATAACAGTAGAACATTCACACGACCGGTATTCTCGTGCGAAATTTATTCACAACTGAATACTTACGTATCATTTTTAGGCAATAAAATTTTGCTGCGAGTCTGACGTCAGTTGGCAGTGCTGGGAATTAAGAATTTTCGTAACAGATTGCGATGTTGTGTTGAAAATGTACAGCAATTTAAAGTATCTTGAAGGTTTTTTTCCTTTAAAACCTTTGCTTTTGCGATTGTAAACATAAAAAAAAAAAAAAAAAAAACTTTTAAAAAATTTCTATAGTAAACTGTTACCTGCGCTTTCCTCTAAATTTATCATCTAACAGAATTTAGTTGTTTCTGCAGCATAACTGTTCTTCCATTTTAAGTAGACAACTATGTCGAAAATTTTATATTCTTTTCTGATAGGCTGTTGCCCCGTGCTCCTGCACAATAAATGAAATATAACCGTTTCCTTTGTGCACAAAGTCAGGAACTCTCATGCACACGAACTATGTTCTATTCGCGGTTTCTTTACACTTTTCGAACCAAACCTTTTGAAAAATCACCCCATGTAAGACGAGTCTGGCTTTTTCCTAAATATGCAATGCATCTTAAGCGTTTTATACTTGTGTTAAAATAAAAGTAGCTTTTTTTAAATATAAAATTGAGAAAATTTATTTATAATTTATCTATAAATTATTATATCTCATTAATAATTAATATAATTAAAACAGCGAGGAAATAGGTGTCTTGGTAATGCCTAGTAATAAATAGTTCTTACGGAGTACATTATTAAAGTGAATACCCACGAATGTGGTGCGTTGTCCCTTTAGGTGTGATTTTATAGACTTGGTTAAGGTTTGCTTGTATGAGGCGGAGGAATATCCTAGAAGTAGAACTTTAGCAGGTCTTCAAAAAAGGTTGGAAGCAACTGTGAATGGACTTTGCTGTTATGCTTTCAATTGTGAGCCAAGCTTTATTCTTAAGCCGTCCCGGTGAAAACTTAAATATTTCCAGGAAAGTAGACATGTTGATAATATGGAAATTCGTGGTCTCATATGTATGAAACAAGAAACACCGACTTCGGTAGTCAAACAATTAGAAATTACATTAACATCACGTCAAGTTTTAGAACTATTTGTATTAATTCGTTGCCAACTTAACTGGGAGCCTCCCAAGCCAGTGTGTATAGTTCGTACGTGCTTACTTCCAACTTTTATTAAGCCCTGCTTAAGTTGTACTTTCACACTTTTCCTCTGCGTCATGAAAACAAAGCTTAACTAAGTCTAGGAAATTACACCAAATGGATATTGCACAGTATTCTTGCGCAATCAGATTAATAATAGTTTCAATGAGAACTATTGTTTACTAGTCATTGCCAGAATAACTTTTTTGTTACGGTTTTTATTCGTATTAATTATAGATGAAATATTATCATTTGTAGATAACATTTAAATAAAATTTTAATTTAACGAAATATAAGAAACTTTTACGTTAACGAGAGCTTATGTAACGGTAGTGATGTATCAGTGAAAGGTTTGTTAAAAAACTGTTAAGATACCGCGAATAGAATATACTGTAGCACATATGTAGCTATGGGCAGTAATTTTTTTTTTCGAAGGTTGATTTTTTAAAAATACTCACTCTACCGCGAACAACCTTTACACCTTTGTTGTACATGTTGCACATGAAGGTTACATTTGGCCGGCGCTGTACACCGCGACGCTCAGTGCGCAATTATCTTCCCTGTGGTTGGCTGATACGTAAACAGTGTTCCTGTTATAGCTTGTTTAATGGTTCTTATTTCTGCAGGCGAACACAAACCAGTTCTTTGGTCGCGATAACGTAAACAAGTTTTTTGCCAGCTCAAGTACAGCATGCGTTATAAAATTACTTACTTCCAACATCTGAAGCCATAAATCGAATCGAGTTCTGGAATGATCGAGGAACCACCTTAGCATTCACTTGGAGTGATGTTGGGGAAAGATGGAAAACCGAAGTCAGGACGTCGGATAGGGAAATCGAAGCTTGGTCCTCCTGAATGCGACCCCGGTGGTGAACCTCTACTCCTCATCGCTTTGCTTCGACGTTACAAAGTGGACGTGATGCAACCCATGTTTTACATACAACTGCAATTTTTTACTCCCGCTTTGGGTGAGCTGACGTATTTCAAATAATTTCGTTTATTTGAATTTGCAAGAGAAAGTGTTACTCGGCTTTAACAGAAGTATTTTATAGGAGGACATGATCGCCATGTCACTAACACGCTGTCCTGCCATTTCGGCCACAAGGGCTTTAAGGATACCAAACCCGCAGTCACAGAGTTAAAAAAATGAATCAATGTTAAAGAAATTCCCTCTCATTACATCAACTTTAAAGATAACTGTTTCAAAACCAAAAGTATTCTACGTTGCATTTCTTGAGGAATACTGGCAAGTTAAGTAATCCTGCCAATTGTTACGTTCATTTTTTTCTGAAAATTTTAAATTAAAGTTTACATCTTAAAAAAATATTATGAAATTATACATTTTTTTTAAATGTCTTAACGTAGCAGTATTCTCTGAAAAAGCCGCGTTCATTTTTTTGTTTGCAACAGTTACATTAAAAAGTGATGTATCGAGAAGCAATCTCTTTGACATTGATTAATTATTTAAACTCTATGGCTGCAAGCTTGGTAGGCAGCGCCCTTGATCCAGGCGATCTTACTCTAGGCTAAATAATTGACGAAAGTTGCCAAGAGCGCGTGGGCGTTCTCTGAGTATTCCTATTTCTCGCCGCCACCACATTCCGTCACTCCTCCAGCATTGGACCTCATTTAATGCGATGTTCTGTGTGACAGTAGAGTTTGAGGCCCCAAACACTTCTGTGGGTACTGCACCCTCTTTAGAAAGCACTTCTACCATACGAATTTATTTAATGTTCCTACAGCACGTGATATATTTTCTCGAGGTTTCTGCGCGGTTTTTGTGTTAGAACGGAGAAATTCCATAACAAAATAACTAGCGGCACTAACTTGCTGCTTTACTTCGCCCGAGGGGCCGCGGTGGCCTGGTGGTTAGTCTAATCGCCTTCCACCTAGGCGAACCGGGTTCGATTCCCTGCGGGGACGCACCCGGATTTTCACATGCGGGAATCGTGCCGGACGATGCCGCTGGTCGGCGGGCTTTCTCGGAGATCTCCCGTTTCCCCCGACCTTGCATTTCGGCGCCGCTCCATACTCACCTCACTTCACATTCATCGGCTCTCAAGACGTCGATGTTGATAGCCGCCCAAATCTCTTCACTCTTCACTCACTTCGCCCGAGAGCTCCCGACTTGTTCTCTACTTCCATTCCGGACACTTGGCACAACGACAATATATTAAGAATTAGATTTGTCTTGGCCTGTCGGGCGTTACGTAGTGTTGGTCTCAGGTAATTTTTTCCATCAACTTTTATAAATAATATGCCCAGTGGCAGGAAATGACAGCTCACATGCCAGAAAGCACGACGGGCGTAAAACAATATACACAAAGAGGCATGTGAGTTCACTTCAGTGCGGTTATGAATCGAGCGTGTTCGGTATTACGGTGGCGTGTCTGACTCGCATTCGGGAGGTCATGTGTTCGATCCCGGCCGGTCGCATGGGGGTGGTTTTCCCCTCAAAGTGGTAGCTTCCCCCCCTCCCCACTAGTGCGGCTTCTGCATACACGCCATTCCAATTTTCCTTACTCCTGGCTGGACTGTAATAAGGCTAAAGCTGATGGCGTGCACAAAACAATAAATAAAAACAAACAAATAATCAAATTCTGTTAATGGTGGAGCATGTTACCTTTGTGGTAAAATTACCCACTGCCTTTTTTTACATGTTCGTTCGTGAGCCCACGTTATCGTGATTATCTGCTCCTCCAAACTGTTACATATCTTATTATCTTATTATCCACAGTTGTAAGTATGTATGTGACCACCTGTAACACGAAAAAAAATCAGTAATGAGTAACAATGTGTTTAATCGGTAAACTCTCCCTCTCTCTCTCTCTCTCTCTGCTCTGTCTAGCACAGTTATTGAAACTGAAATAGCTCATTACATTTGTATTTGTTCGCCTCTTTTACAAGTAGCGAATACAAAGCAGTTGAAAGTTGTACTTAATATAAGTTATTATATATATTTATACCTATCTGGTGTACAGCATAAAAATTCTTGTAGTACCTCCGAAAAAAATTCGCAATAATAAGTAATAAAGTGCAAATTTTTATTATATGCGTAACACAGCTTTCTAACCAGAGACTTCGTGAGTTATGGTGATCAATTGCATAGAACGCGATAATCGGGGTTTTCGCATGTTAACCCAGCGTTGAACTTACATAAACCAGCGCAAATCAAACAAAACGCGGCCATCCCACATCGTAATCATTGAGAGTGTAGTCCCTTGAAGTGTAGAATAGGTGTACGTGCTATAAATTTTTCTTTACTTAACCCGGGTTCAGCAACATCATAATTCATTTTGTGCATTCCTCATTTAAACTTGTGCACGTGCCACTACGATGGCGCGAATTAAGTGTTGTGGTAAATGCGATGATCCGGGATATAATTCGGCAGACAGAATGCGTCCATTATTTCACCACCGACGAGCATGCAGAGAACTTTAGTGACGATGCCAGTCTTAATTATAAAATAAACAAAATTATTCTTGTCTTCTTCTCTAGGTATAACGCCAAGAGTCGCTAACAGCCACCAATGCAGAGAATCGTAATCATGAAAAACGACGTAAATTTTTTTTTGTGATATTTCGTCAATTTTTATAAATGAGTAGTAGTGAATTTTCGCGTAAAAATCTGAGCACACAGTAGACTTCAATACTATACACACACCTCAGCTGTTGTTATACCTCCAGTGCCGTGTCCGTCTTTGACCAAGCCACTCAGGACCAAGTAACTCCGACACTGAACCTTCGTGATTCGTGCGCAAACGGTTAACACGGGCCAGAACATTTTTTAGCCAATGAAAGAAGCTGGGCGACCCTACAGTGCTGTGGACTGTATCTTGTCTCGAAATCTTTTCGTGAAATATCACTGCCCCTAATGAGTAGGGATAGGTGTTTTTCGCGAAACGTTTTCAAGACCAGTTGTACTCCAAAACACTTTTATTCATACGCACTTTCGTGGTTGGATGATTTTAAATATCGCGTGCCTCGAGTGTCTGTCCGCGAATCATGGACGTTCAGTATCGGAGTACTTTATTACGATTGGCCCAGTCAAGTAGGAACATGTCTTCTCACGTAGACACCCAGTCAAAAACCAAAGGAAATTGTGGTTGTGGACGTAGGTTATTGAAGTCTAGCATGACCATAAATATTTTCGCGAAATACACCTGTCCCTATAAATGAGTAGTTTCCCGAGATCTCTGAGTAATTGCAAAGTTGCGGAGTTTTTGAAGTCCTGGTTATTAGACGAAACTATTAAACGCGCCCCTCAGAGTGTTTACCTACGGAAAAGACATCACACCCCAGACGAGAAAGGAATGGTACTTCAAAGTTACCACGCATGACACATATTATTTTGGAGCCCTCTAACATAGTTAATAAAC
>NQII01000725.1:148303-160074 GCA_002778355.1 Clitarchus hookeri
GGGGGGGGGGATGGACACCGCCATGATGGAGTGAGTGAACGAAGTGAGTGAAGAAATTTGGGCGGATCTTAACAGCGAGGTCTTGAGAGCTGATGAGGGTGATTGAGGTGAGTATGGAGCGGCGCCGGAATGAAAGGTACGGGGAAAGGGAGATCTCCGAGAAAACCCGCCGACCAACGGCATCGCCCGGCACGATTCCCACTTGCGAACCGTGATATAGTGCTTGTGACGTCACTGCACAAGTTGTTCTTGCTTGTTTAAATGCGGGTGGCCTGGCAGGAATTTTTTTTCGGGGATTTCTAATGTTATCGCTTGCATAGCCGAACGCCATCGAGCGTTAAATTCCACTGCGCAAAAACACAATGAAATGAATTCCAGCTTGGATACCTGCAAACGTTTTAAGGGAACAATAAAGCGCGAAGCATGTCTAAACGCAGTGAGAGCCGTGAAACTCACTGCAAATTGCGACAGAAGTGCATGTTTTTGTGTGCGAAAATTTTTTCAGAACTAATTACGTATATTGTCTTATTGCCGTAATTGCAGTGGCATAATTCACAACACGGTAACGCTCATTTAAAAGTAGGAACGTGTACGGCCAAGGAGAGAGAGCTGTTACAGTTCACAAACACTTATAGGTTTCTTATAACACAGAAACGCGTTTTTGTAGTTTTTATTAAAATACGAAAAGTTTTACTTAGTCTGATAGAAATTCTAATATTGTTATCTTTGAAATTTATTTACAACTTTGAGGCTATATGCTCCTGCATAGGCCTGCTACATAGGACTAGGTGTATGTTACTCTGATACTAAAATTACATAACTAAGTTATATTGGTATGGAAATAAAATGTTCTTCATGATGTGCCTAAATAAGGCTTGTCTTTTTGAGAGGCACGTGTTTGCAGGAAAATATTTAAGTTGTATAACGACATGAACATAAATTAGTGATGAATAAAAGTGCAGGATAGTAATTATTCTTGGGAGTAGGATTCCTGAATGAAATATTTACGAGTTGTAAATTCGTTACCTAATGCCACACGGTGTTTTGAAACGCCGACGACAGTTAAAACGTTAACGAAGGCCACGAAAATCAAAGCGAAATATAGTTAAAAATAACAATAAATTTCGCAAGAAACATAATTTTCCAAAAACAGTTTCATACCTTTCACATTTCAACGTTTCTCTGTAATCCACAGAGACCAACTCACACGTTCGCATGCTGAAGCTAAGGCGGTTAACTCAAAACGTGTAGAATTACGTCATATTTACGTTAGCCAATAGATAGCCGTCGTAATTGTTTACAAAGCAGTTTAAAAATAAAAAAATTTACATTTTGAGAGCGTAATAATTTGAAAATTACAGGCCGCACTGGAATAATATTAGGACTCGTGGTGTTACATATGGTAATTCTTTCAAAGTAATCAACAAAGGCGTAATTGATTTTACAGGAACGTCCCTTTCGTGTAAATAACGCACGTGCAGGTAGTTTTTTGTTCCGTTCCGTACACTGCGATGTTCGGTGGCTAGTAATCTCGCCTGCGTAACTTGTTCGTAAACTGCTTTACCGATCGACGTCGTGATTAGTTTTTATTACTCTGAGCAAAAACACAAAGTGTACAGCTGATTGGCTATGACGACGAAACGGGTATTGTGTCGACTTAAGACCAGTGTAGCGAAAGGGCGGGACCCGTTGACAGGAAGCAATTCCACCTCGCGGTACTTGAAGACGATGGCTGTAAAACGGTAAACATGTTCCGTAGATCTTTGCATATGTTCCGAACCAAGCGGTCTCGAGCATAGAAATTATACTTACTGAAAATGCAAACACTTTAGAGCATACTAACTGACGGATCTTTGCGGAGTGTTTTAACGACCGCAAGGGAAGTGCAGGAGTGTGCATGGCTCGTTGGAAAGGATTTCGTTAAGTCTCTGTTAAAAGTGCAAACTTGAGTTGCTCACCTAACCGGGATGTTTTACTCCTTCCTCAAGAGTAATTTATATTGAATCGCTGTCAGGTTTCAGTTTTTTCCATCCACGACAGATTTTTTTTACCTTTCCGCTTATCTGTGTGTGAGACATTTGTGCTGCTCTTAACATATGAGTGGCGAAGTGAGACCAAAATGGAGATGTGACGGAATGCACAGGCTGGGGAATTTGGAGTTGCCCGAGAAATATCACCGGCCTACGGCAACATCTGCCACGCTTCAAATCTACGAAAATTAAGAGTGACTCCATCGGAAACCCTACGTGGTTCACCGTGGCAAGAGTAGTCTTGTTATTTCACTACGCCAGACCCTTTTGAAATAATTAATTTTCTTGGAACTAATTATTCTAGAACTGAACTTGGGGATATTTCTTTACTTATTTGCGTTGCTTCACAATGAACGTATAAAACCCACATACTTGTGGGTTTTAGGTAGTAGTAGATCCTCTACTGAGTTCTCTGTATCTCTCTCTCTCTCTCTCTCTCTCTCTCTCTCTTGCTTTTTCCAGACGTAAATCACTTGAGCCCAATTTTTTATACTGTCGGAATAATCCATTTCGGAGGATGATATGATGACTTTATTCCTCCGTCGTATTGCTTGCAATCGATTTTTTTAAATCTTGAGTATAACTACATAACGGAAATAAATCGTGAAATGTGGAATTCAATGCGGCAGTAAGAGAACTGCCAGGATTTTCTTTTTTTTTGTAGGAATTCGTCGCTATATAACTGCGTGTTGTAGTAGAATTGAAAATAAAAATAAAGCTTCGATGGGGTTTTAGGTTTATATAAAATTAACTAAGGCGAGGAAGACAAAAGTAATTTCCAACTTTCTGGTATGTTATTTGATACGCGCATTAGAAATACGCTTCTTGTCGATAAGACGGATTTCAGAAATTCCACAATACATAATGATAAACGTCACAATATTACGGGTGTAGCAAGATTGTAATTTATAATAAATCAATCGTAGTTAAAATATCGTGTCTGCTGAAGTCATTGTCAAGGTTTTTCATTATCACATGCGACAAATAGAGCCAAAAACACACCGAGGATTCTTAGTTTCCTTGTAAACGTAAGCAATTTATTTTATTGGATCTGTAGCCGTAAACTTAAATTTATGTTGCTGGTCGGTCTCAACGCTGATTTTGTAGTTTTCACGCGTTGTGCTCTCGTGATTGGTTCTGGAACAGCGACGACACACGAAATGCTATGTTGCCAAGTTGTAACGTCGTGTTTTCATAAATCCGATGCATTCCATTCTCGCAGGTACAACGCCCCTCTCGGCACTTGCTACCGGAGTGAAAGTATTTATTCCGATAGTAAAAAAAAAAATCTGTAAGGTGTAGGCGAGAATCCAGTAGCTCACGACATACTCTCTGCACGGTGGACGTTTAAGTGCCGAAGGAATCTCGTGACCTAAGAAAGAAACTGTAACGTAAGTGGTCAGACTGCTTGCCTCCCATCATGGCGAACCGAGTCTAATTTTAGTATGAGGACAACGTGGCAGACGTTTCCGTAAGCTAGTGTATTTTCTCGAGGGCGTTCCCATTTCTTCTACCGTTGCACTCCGTCACTGCTCCATCTCCTCTTCACCTCACCGCCATCGGTGCTGAAGACCCGCAAGTCCAATATTTTGATTGGCAGATGCAGGTAGCCCACAGTAGAACCACATAAGCAACATGTGATTTTACACGGTACTAAAGTCACAGCGATCCAATTATTTTGTTTGCAGATCAAGATTGTAGAAGCTCAACATCAATTTTTATTTTCGACCTATGAAATTATTTTGAGTAGGTTCACGGCACAAGAAGCAGTGGATTATAAAATATTGGTGCATAACCAACGACCGATATCATTACCAAGGAAAAGGCGCTGGGCGCAGTGATGCTAGCTTCTGACCGCACGCAATACCGAACATGATTTCACCCACTCCACAGAGATTACTCAGGACAATGCGTTGAGGCGTTAACTGAGTCACGGTAAATAGATACCAACGTTTGTTGGCAAAGAATTGTGAAATGAATTGGAACGTCACACCACTACATATTGTTTGTATTGGCTTTTTTTGTTTCATGCATGTTATTTTAAAACCTGTCATTGAGTGCCAAACTTACATTTCTAACACAATAACAGAGTTATTTATTATCTAATACTAGTCCTTGTAAGTGTTAATTTTCACGTGTAGTTATGGGCGAATACACAACGAAAAAAAAAAAAAAGTGTTCAATTAACGACAGCCAGCTTTTATTTCTTAAGTTTTTTTTTTTTCAGAGAGGATGAATTACGTTTTCGGGGGGTGCACTATTTCTACTTAAATTTCGTTCAGCAATGATCTATAATAAGTACGAGAAGTTACCGACATAACTGATGAGCCTACTTTCCTATACATGGATGCAAACAATTTTGATGAAGTTCTTCAAAGCGTAAATGGTTGGTAGGTGTATGCCTTGGCGTCTCGTTGACGGCGATATAATTAGAGATCGATCCAGAAACAAGACCGTTGAGATGATTACAAAAACGCCCGTGCCTTATCCGGGACTAGAACCCGGAAAACCTCAAGCTGTAAGCTGGCGAGCAACCAACTGCATTACGGAATTTTCTACAGCAAGTAAAATGGTCAATAACTGTTATGGTACACGAACTTGCCGTGGAAAAGGACAAGTATTTCGCACTGGCGTGGATTCTTAGATTTAATATGGACATTACCTTTTCAAAAGTATTTATCTAACAGAATTCCTTCGGAGAGGGGAGACCATAGTTTGTATCCATGGTTGCGGTTCGGGGCGTGGAAAGGAAACCTTCCTGGAGATGTCCATCGAAGTATCAGTTCTCCTCAGAGGATGTCAAGCTTGAAAATTGTAGGCCTACTTAACTTGCTCTTCAGATTACCACCGTGAAGTAATTCATGTCAGAGGTCAGCGTCCTCTGTCTACGGGGCAACTCATATACTTAAAGAGTACATGAGACCGAGATTCCTCTTTGGGCGATGCGGGCGACAATAGCACGCGTGCCCGGTGCCTCATCGCTCGTACGAGAAAGGTGCAGTGCTTTCATTGTCATGCTTCCCTGTGTGCAAATGAGATCTGTAACAATGGGACTTTATTACAAGCGATGGAATTCCGCAGATGCAACTTCGTCTGCGCGGCTTACTTACCTATTAAGCAAAGTGCGCCGGTAAGCTCTAAAAAATGTGATTTTTTTTTATTACCATTTTCACTATTTTTTGTTTCAATACACTTCAAATGTAGAGACTAAGGCGTTCGATATTTTGATATATCGATAATTATCGATATGAAAATAACTTATTGATCGATACGCAACTTTGAAAAATATAGATTTATCGAAGTTTCGATATTATCAAAGTTTTCGGTATAATCGAATTTTTCAGTATTATCGACATTTCCTATGTTATCGAAATTTTCAGTATTATCGATACTACCGGTATATCCCATATTATCGTCATTCTTGATATTATCGACGTCAACGACATTACCGGCATCACACTAATGGCGTGGACAATATTATCGGAATCAGCTGTGTTATCGCCATCCTCTTCATTATCGACGTCATCTATACCATCGGCATTAGGGATATTATTTACCTGATCAATCAAATAAACAATGGCGATGTTATCAATTTTATCTGCACCATTTAGATTACGTGGTATATTTTTTTTTAAAATAATTTGTTCACATTGTTGATGACACTGGTATTACGATATAACAAATATTATACAGGATGCAACAGGGGTGATGTTACAAACTTTCAGGGATGATGAAGAAGGGTACCAGTATCCATATGAGACAGGGAACCCCGGTCCGGAAACGCCTCCGTCGAAGGTTACAACCAAAACAGTGTTGAGATGCCTAGTACAGTGGAACACGATGACTTACAGGACTTTGTTAACTAATTTTATGTACTAATGTACTACATACATAACCGGCAATCTACGAAGACCACAGTTCACCACAGGCGCACTCGTCCGCAAAAAAAACACACATAGTAGGCAACTCATACTCGCACCTCAGGACCACCACATCTTTTTGAAGGCATTCAGTTTTATAGGTGGTTCACGATAAAGTGAGCACTTTTAAAATCAATCTTGGAAAAAAAAAATTACTGCCAGTAACTGCACATATTTTAACGTAAGCAATGACCACAGTGATCATATAACATATTTACGTTGGCAGCGAACTACGAGAAGTAGTTCCATGTTTTAACGTCTTAATAGTCGTAAAGTTAAAACATGTTTGTCGCCTGCAATTCAGTCTCTTTTTGTTGTATGCAAATAAAAATAAAATATGGCATGATTGTAACACATTTATGTGTTAATAACTTTTTTACATCGCCGCCTGGCTTACGCAAGGGTTCAAGTTAGCTGGTTCATTGTTTTGTTTTGGTTTTTTTTTTTTCGGTCCGCGCTCGTGTATAAACAAATAGCGGTTCCGACCAACCAACGTGTCAGTTTGTATCTTCTGAAAATATAGTATTCATTAACGTAATAAATAAAACATTTTTACGCGTGTTCTGAGTGAAGTGATATTGTTTGTAATTTTTTTCTGCAGTGTTTAAAAGTAGTTTCTTGCCCCAGAAATTCTTTAAATTCAACGTAATATGCTGACCTGGAAAATGTGCTTCTTCGTGCAATTTAAGTCGGTATACATTTTAAACCTCAAATAAACTTGAAGATGAAATAGCAGATGGTAGATGGAGAATTAGAGAGCCACCTGAGAAGGACCCCTGTCGATTTAGAAGGCATCCCGTTACTGTGATGGAAGTCCAATTCTGTTTACTTCCCGAAACTTGCAACACTAGCTAAAAAAAATACCTCTGCTTGACTGGAACTATAGTTGGTTCACGACTGGAAGAAACTTTTGAAAATCAACCTATGAAAAAACGCACTAGCCGTTAGCGACATGCATATAACATTACAAACAGCGGCGAGCGAAAGTCACTAACAATCGATTGTAAATAGACAACTACTATCGATTCATCAAAATACTCGCATTTTGGTTTTATAGAATGAAATGTTTTTCGCTGGCATCGCATATTCTTTTGTGTAAAATTCTCAAGATTAAAAACTTTACGCTTGTGGAATATCCATTAATTATATATATATACATATATATATATATGTATATATATATATATGTGTATATATATATATATATATATATATATATATGAATTTTATAATGGGTACGTGCATGTACGAACACATGTTACACACACACAAACACAGTGGAATGTAAAAATTGCATGTAAACATTGCCATGTGACTTCCACATGGCAATGTTTGTTTAGCTTTGGCGGCAGGATACGAAATGGGCTTGAAAGTAGATCTTTAGCAGGGCTTCAAGAAAGTCTCTTCCAGTCGTGAACCGACTATAGTGTACCATCAGAGCGAGTTTTCGGCTGTGCAGGAAACATTGCGACGGGCACACGTTTCTGTCTTTCATCAGAACGTATCAATGAACTTGTGTTCCTAGCTATGAACAAGCAGCTGCTTAAGTAAGAAGTTGTGTGTTTTCCTGTGATCTTGGTAAATTTTTTCGTGACTCAAGAAATTGTAATATTCGTCATTTTTATAGTATGCGTAATCATAAAATGTGATTATGAAGTTATGATCTTTGTCACGATAAGCATTTGTACAGCTACTGAAACGCCAAAACTTCTGGAGTTTCAAAAATCGATTTCATTCTGAGGGTAACTTTAGAGTTTCTTTTGTCAGTTCAGGGAATAATGATCAGCCTACTCACACAAATCACCTGAAATTCAGAACTAATGGTTTCTTAGCATATTAAACAAAATCTGATGTGTACAAAAGAACATTAACCAATGTCAGAAAAATAATATTCTAAACACACATTTTTGGTTCCATGTAATATATAAACTGTTTAAATTAAGTCTAAAGAATTATTTACATTAAGACAATATTCTTATCAATTATAAAACAATGTATAAATTAAAAAAATATATTATTAAGTTTTGTAATAATACATTAAAAATATATAAACATATTTTATGTAGGTATATGAGTTAAAACAACCAGAATCAGCACAAATTCACCAAAAACCAATAAATACACTGCCAAGAAACGATGAAAGCACTGTATCAGAAATCAGCATTCGGTTGAGATTAGCTGAAAATATATTTGTTTCCTTCAGGAACAAACTCAGAAGTGTTTATCCTATCACTGACGTTAGCTTATACCAATGCTTTGCAGTCTGAATATACTATGTGTGGTAGTGTTCATGAAAGTAGAAATTTGGGTGAAATCGACTGAGTAGTTCTTAAGGTTTATTTTTTCCCTAGATTTTTTTCCAGCTATAATTTTTACGTGACGTTATCTTTAAAAAATGAATATGTGAATTTCCGAATTCGATGCTGACTGACGTTTTGAAGTTCCAATTTTTATGACACTTCACCTAATTTTCTTTGAAAGTTAACTATTTTGAAAATAAGTACACATCATGGTCGAAAACTTAAAAAATCAGGTGTCATTACTGTGTTCCATAAGTGCATCGCCTGACATACGATGATAACTTCGATTCGAGTCCTGGACGTCTACAATTGTGTGTAAGAGTAGCAAGTTGGCTGTAAATCGGGCGCATGCAATCGCAAGTTTTTAGGAGAGTGGTGTGACGTATACAGGCATACGCCACAGACAAACATGCAGACAGGAAGAAGAAGCCTTCCTTTTCATCGGAGAGAAGGATAAAAAAATGAGTTACTTATTTTACAGAATTAGCGATTCATTTGTTTCCAGCCAATGATGAGAACCTGGGTTAGTTAAATATATTGTTTAATATTTGTTGAAAATAAATACAATGATATTAAATTACATTTTGAAAAAATATCAAGATTTTCTGTGAAACTTAATTTATGATTATTACTCTTCGCTGCATAATGCTATGTGATGAAATTAACTCTTACTTATTTTCAGCAAATGTATATCAGCAACAGTGTTATCACACGCACATACATATAGACATATTGCAATGTAATATTGCTTGTATTAATATGGACATACGCGGATACTATCTTTAATTCTCACTCACTTATTTTATGTGGTTTTTTTTTACTAAGTAACACGTTCGCTGTTCAGTTGCGTCTCGAGGATTTTCGCAGGCGGAGTGGGCGCTGCTTGAATCGTACACTGTATGCTCCGAGCACGTAGTTGCGCGCGTCACATTTAATTGGAGATACATCCTAAACAGCAAACATGTGCTTGTGTGTGTGTGTATATATATATATATATATACACACACACACACATGTGTGTATATACTGCACATGCACGCTAGCCAATATCTACTACACACGCACGCTATCCCATTTCACCTCTACGGGACAACTGACTGCAACACAATGCCAACCTCGCCTCGATGAATTTCCTTGCAGTGGAGTTCAGTTAAGTAATTTTTGTAAAAAAAAAAAAAAAAAAAAAANCATGAATGAAACAGACTGGAGCTGATTGAAGCCGGCTGTGCTACCTGAACGACAGACGCGTGGTTCCGGCCAGTCGGGAGAATGAATGGCTGATGCGCGAGCTGAGATGGGAGTGGAGCAGCGACGGAATGAAGGAGGAGGAGAAAACGGGAGAGCCTCGAGAAATTACTAATCCACACCAAGGACGGTGTTCACCACAAAAGAAGACTCAGAAGACCGAAGCATTGATTGAAATACAGTATATACTGTCCTTATATGGAAGAGACATAAATCCCATAAAAAGAAAAAAAGAATATGCGTAGTCTTTAGTATCTGTGCATAGCAATTCGGCTTAAAATTCAAGTTTTGAGAATTTTGTAGTAGTTGGTTCCCGGTTGTTTGAGAAATGTTGTAAGTCCTGCTTAGTGTCTCATTTCAATCTTGATCTTACGTGTATAAAACAAACAGAAGCCGAATTCAGTTATTATTAATTTTAAATTTACTGTTGCTAACAAGAAGACACCGAGGGTGCCACCTAGGTGGACGTATTTTGCGAGTCTGAAACCTTAAAGCGCAGGAGCGATTAAGGGCGAACCAGACACCAGCAGCTTATGTCTCATCACCTCTAAGTGCAAGCCTTGAACTGGCGTGCAGTATTCGCGTTGGCAGCTCGCCTCTATGAGATTTTCTTCAGTGACCCTTATCTTTTTACTGTGTAATATTAAAGATAAATTTATAATGCGCATCCCTATACTACTTCCATTGTCCTGCGGTGAGTGTCGAAGTACCCATTCAAAGGCATTTCCACTTCAACAAAATGCACATTAATACTCAAATATAGAACGGAACCAAGTCTTCGGAAGGGAAATATTATTTCAAAACGCTTGTTCTTGTCAGACATCCCTAGTACTCGTTAGACAGTTTTTTGAACAAAACTTTTTTTTATACTGAAACACAACTCGCGTGAGACTGCATTTATCAATGGCTGTTCACGATAAAGCAAGCATTTTTTAAAATCCACATTTTGAAGAAAAAAATAATGCTCACAAAAACATATAAAACGCTACAGTACACACTGGCGCACAGTCTCCCAGTTATGTTATGGGCTATTGAATACAAATAGTTCCAAGACTTCTCGTTGTGTTGCGAATGTAATTTTTAAGTTTACGGTCACTTAATGTGGCGTTCCTTACTTTATGCACGACATAATACGTATTTCCATATGTGTAACACATTTCTTTCCATTCCTGAAAATCCCACTGTTTCAACTGGACGGCTCATGAAAAAAAGTGCTGAAGTCCATAGCAATGTTGATTTTCCGTATGGCAGAAGGATAGAAATTGAGAAGAAAAGTAGATCCTAGGCAGGGATTTCAAAAGTGCTCAATTCGTCGCGAATGGCTTATAATTATCTGCCAGCATCGCCGTCACTAGTGCTGGTGGCGTTTACGCTAAAGTCTGTTCACTGTAAACTGAGAACTTTTGAAAGCCCTGGTTGAAGTGTGAGTGAGTGAAGAGATTTGGGCGACTTTTAACATCGAGATCTCGAGAGCCGATAAGGGTGAGGGGGAGGTGAGTATGGTGCAGCGCCGGAATGAAAAGATGGGAGGGGGTGGGGGTAGTAATCCCCCGAGAAAACCCGCCGACCAGTGGCATTGCCCGGTACGATTCCTCACTTGCGAAAGTCCGGAGTGAACCGGCAGGGGGATTGAAACCGGGGTCGCCTTGAGGGGAGGCGAGCAGTCTAACCGCTCAGCCACCGTGGCCCCCGCCCTGCTTAAGGTCTATTTATTTGCATGCGCATTGCGTATTCGTCCACCATACGTAAAATAATTATTGCCATGGGCCTCTACACTTTTTTTTCACGCACCATTCACGTGAAACTTGTAATGACGCAGTATTATTAATTTTCGGGATACACGGTTCGTTTTCTTTCGCCTAGCCAGGCGTCGTAAATTTGTCATCAGGTTCAAAATTAAAGCCTCGGTAGTTCGTTTATCAGGCATCCGTTTGCCGTTTTGAAAGTAGTAGTTTTCAGCGAGCGTCATCATTAGATTAGAAGCTTTTTCGAAACTGCGTCATCAGTTTGTGATCGAGAAAGTTCGATTATCTTTTAACTGACGACGCAGTTTGGAATAGCGTGCGTGGCAACACGCGCCATGCTTTTGTTCGCGGAGAGGAACGGGGATAGGCACGCAGTGAAGTAATACACCGAGTGCCTACCACCCACGCGGCAGATAACGGACAGACGGCGGATGAAGGACAACGGCGGAGTAGTAGACTCTCAGCCGGCGACTCTCAACAAGCAAACCAGTGCCGAGGCCGCGCCAAGCGTGGGAAATAGCCCCCCCCCCC
>NQII01000725.1:160153-175016 GCA_002778355.1 Clitarchus hookeri
TTTTGTCTGTTTATGTGGTACCTGTTCGTACTCGGCATACCTGAAGATCGATATGTGAACTGTTTTAATCGATTGATAAATACAAGTCTGGAACAAATAAACGCTGAACTTGACTTCTTTATTTTAAATATTTAATTGGAGTCCTTTTTAAAGAGTTCATGTTGCTACTACTGTGCTACCTGAGTGGTAACTTTCAGCTGTCAATACTTTGACGTGCAACATTACAAACTCTAAATTTGTTAGACAAGTAAATATTTTACAAATGTGCTAAGTCTTACGCTAATCTGCAGATAAAACAAACGGAAAGCAGGATAAATAATTTCGGTATTTACAAATGTTTATCTAACACTTCTAACTTAACGTTAAGACATGGGGCTACTTTCTCTCCCTCCTAACCCACGTTACTGAGCGCTTGCAAGTCAAGTGTGCCCGTTAAAATATATAAAGGCCGTTCACGATAAGGTGAACACTTTTGAAATCAACTATAGCAAAATGCCTCTGCTCCTGCCTGCATTTTTTTTTTACGTGCCCCACTGAGTGACATGCGTCCAGTAAAGTTGGTAACGATGGATGGAAAGTAGTTCCATATCTTATCATCGAATAAAAAAGTGTTAGGTAACTGTTTGTGGTAACTTAATATAAATTATATATTTAGCTTTCTGGTTTTTTATGCATCTAAGTGTAAAAATGAGCATATTTGTGAAATATTTAATTTTGCAATCATCTCACAGTTCTACTTGACCGACGCATGAATAAAGCAACGAGGCCCACGGCAATGTTGATCTTACATAAGGCGGAAGAATACACAACGTGCATACAAGTAGATCTTAAGCAGGGCTTCCAAAAGTGCTCATTTTACCGTGAGTAGTGGCATTTTTTAAAAGGATGATTTTTCACAAATGCTTAAATAACCGCGACCAGCTTAAATAATATATGTAGTTAACGGGCTGTGATTTTTTTTTTCACCCCATACTTCGATTTGGAAATGTCGGAAGCCGGACGCGCGACTAGCAAGTCCTGCCTGGACCGGGAGTAGTTTCTCGAAGCGCGCGCGACTTCTGCTCCTGTGAGCGGGGGCCTCCTGTCTAAATCTAAATTTAAGGTTAAGGGACGCTGTTCTCGAGGCTATTCCTGGCACGAGTACCCCAGTCCGCGTCGTGACGCCGTCCGGACCACACGTGGGGCCCGGGGGTACCAGCTGCCAGGCGCGCTTCCACGTAAGTCAACAACTCGCTCTTCAGTCCGGTTAACGTCCAGTGAAAAAAAAACATTTCGCATTTGTGTGCCCCAATCACGCGTAGTTTAGTCAGAATAGGCGTGGCTTCACATCTATGCAGCAGCCAATGGAGAAATGACGCCGTTTCCAGTACAGACAGTACTGTGAAGTTTAGCCTGATGCCGAATAATAACGCGAATTTGGCATGTTCGATATCATGAACATTCAATATCGATATTTTCAAACGGTTACTCGGTATTTTCGATATGTCGATAAAATCTAAATTATTGATAATATCGAAATTATCTATAATATTAACGATGACACAAAAATGATAGATAAAACCGAAATTATCAGTAATACCGCCTGGGTAGATCGCCAAACAGCCTGCAGAGCTCCGGCAGAACACGTTTTATCAAAAGTACTGTCTGACGTGTCGGGTGAGATCTGCTTACGAACATCATCTAAGAAACGTTGCGCGTATGTATACGTTTATCAGTTCCTCCGTTTCTCTCCAATGTATGTTTTTGTGCTAGTGGAAATGGCTCTAACAGGCGTTTTCACTGTCATTTTAGGTGTAAACATTCCGCTATAAAACGTTAAAAAAATGAATATAGAGGTGCATTAAAACTTTTTATTATTATTTCGTCATAAAATGGTAGGGTATACGCTCATAGTCACATAGAGGCGCGTTATCGATGGCAAGACTGCACGCTAGTTCTGTGCTTTGCGCGTAGAGGCGATGAGAGAGTTGATGCGCATGTCTCGGTCGCCCCTAGCGATCACACGCTTTTAGGCCTCAGACGTGCAAAATTCCTTCAACTACGAGGCCACCTCAAGGTTTATTCCACCTAGGCTTAGGGAAAATTTTCGCCGCTAGGTGCGCAGTGTTCCAAAACGTAACTTTTATTAAAATATGAATGTACGTGAATGATAAAAGAAACAGATTTCACTTAGTTACAAAGTTATTTTATATTTAATTTATTAGTTTTTCAATTATATTTTTTATAACGTAGTAAACACAGAAAATCTGGTACACATGCGATACTAGCGCTTACCTAGTGACGAAAACGTTTTGGTTTCCAAACTTTCATTATTGATCTTCCCAACCTGAGCAGAAGTAACCTTAGTTCGGTGTACACACGCACGAACATCCGTACCTCATTAAGACAGTGTTCCAATTTAAGTAAAGTTTTTGCGTCGTATCTCAGGAAACAATTAACTGATTCCTGCCAAATTTGGCAAACAAGAAATATTTAGTATAGTCATTTCAAGGTTACTACTGACTTTTCTGCTGAAGTTCTACTTCCAACATATTTCTCCGCCTCATACAAACTACGATTTATCCAATCTAGAAAATTACACCAAAGGGTCATCGCACCACATTCGTTCGCACTCGGTGTAGTAATATTTTGCATAAGATTTATTTATTACTAGGCATTGCCAACACACCAATTTTTTCACTGTTTTTTATGAATTTTTTTTTATGAATGAAATATTATAATTTATAGATACATTATACGTACAAGTTCAATTGAACCAAAAATAAGATAATTTTATGTTAACAGAAGTATAAAATGCTTGTGATATATGGTATACTTAGGGGAATAACCACCCACGTCATAAATGGGGTGATTTTTCAAATGTTAAATACAAAAAGTGTGAAGAAACCGTGAATAGGCTATACGTCATGTAAACTTATATATTTTAAGTGTGTCATGCATTTTTTTTTCAACAAATAAATTTATAAATATTTTATCTTAACATATGATATTTTCTTTAAGTATTGGTCTTATAATAGGACCTACTTCATAATGTTTACTTGCATATATATGTAGAGGAAAATAAGCTTAAATTAACGTTTTATATAGTGCAAAGCTAAAATCACAGCCATGGCTTAGTTATGGGTAGTGTTTTATCTATGTTCTATAAGTTGCACAAACACGAATAACTATGGCAATTCCGGTATAAATGTTAGGGCATGAAATACTATTATTTTTGTCTTAACACATTTCCGTCTTGCTAAATCAACTGTATGTACACGCTATGCGTGGTAAAACCGATACATTTTGTCAGAAATTCTCATCGACATGTTTATAAATACCTAACTACGGGTTCCTCCTGCCTGGAGGTATTTTGTATGCCCAAGGCGTAAAATTGTGGAATGACTACTTATTCTCATCACAAACACGTTTTGGTAACTATTTCGCCAAATTTTTTTTCTATACACTCTTCTTGAACTAAACCTTTGAAAAATCACCCTACGTATGGCGTGTTTTGTTGTCGTGTGTGACAAGAGTTTTATACACATTTTAAAGTAAAAATTTCTTTAGTTTTGGCTAAATTGAACTTTAACATATGTTTTATCTATAATATTTCATTCATAATTAATGTGGATAAAAACGGTGGGAAAATAGGTGTGTTGGTATTCCTAGTAAGAAATGATAGTTCTTTTGCAAAACATTACAAAACTGAGTGCGCACGAACGCAGTGTGTTGACGCTTTCGTGTAATTTTCTAGATTCCGTTAAACTTTGTTTGCATGAGGCGGAGGAATAATCTGGAAGAAGAACTTTTAGCAGGACTTCAGAAAAGTTGGAAGTAACCGTGAGTGGACCATAACTCTACAGAAGAAATATTGTATGTTAACAGCAACACTATTTTATGAAACACTTAGCTTACCCGGCCATGCGTTGCTGTGGCATAAAAGATTTTGGATTCTATTCATTTCTGTGAAATGAATTGAAAGAAGTATATGTATATATGTAAAAAAAAAAAACACATTGAGAACAACAAACTGAAATGTTTAAACAGACAGCTGTCAACAAAGGCGCTTCCTGACGCGAAAGCATGGTAAAAATTAGCTTTTTGCAGATTTTAGTACCTTTGCAGGTAATACAGATAAAAAAGAAAGGTGTACAAACACTCGCGGGAACAAAAGGAAGGTATATAAAAAAAATATAATGAAAATTGGTTGAGTTTTTTGGGAGTTATACGCGTCCGAAAAAAAGGACACAACATTTATATATATATATACATATATATATATACATACATATATATATATATATACACATATAGAAATTTGTTTACGTAGCTTAGGGTTCATATAATAATAAACCTGAATTCAACAACACTTCATTTTATAAATTCAACATTAGTTTTACATATCCAACTCTAAAGTTTCGTAAAAATTTAATTAATTTGGAGTCTTGCAGAAATATTTTTGGCAAATAGTTTTTAAAGAATTCCTTGTACAATTACGAAAACATTTTACACTGCAGTTATGCTTATTACGTGCCTTATAACTTCTATGTGCAAGTCACTGTTACAAAGTACTTAAGGGGTAGTATCCTTTCCATTTTCGAGTTTTCTTACAAATATTCGTGATGAAAATTTATGATCAGACATTAGAAATCAACATGACATAGAGAACTACTCTTCCAATTTTTTTTTTAATTTGTATGGTTTTCATTACATTTGTATTTTCCCATGTGGTATTGACTTTATCGAATAATTTTGCAATATTTTATTACGGTTACAGATGTGGAACTAATAAAGTAAGAAAATTAAATTGGATTATGAAATAACTGTTACGGCGTTCTCTGTGCATTGACCAGCTTCGTTTTTAAATACAGACTCCGAAAATCAAGTTATGGAGGAAAATTGGTAAATACGAGATGGCAAGGATACTTCCCGCCTAAGAGGCCCGTCTGCCTGGAGCTATTTTCCGCGTCGTCTGAGGTAGAGAAGCGCAGGAGCGATAACGGCTATACTGTCACGCGCATCAAGGGAGTCAGCGCCTCTAAGCGTAAATCTCTGAACTGCCAGGCCTTGTTCTCGTGCTTCGTGTGCCTATGGGACTTTATGCGATGAACAAATAGTATTTTATCAGCGGAAAATCTGTAGCAAGTTCTACTAATGTTCTACTTACAACATATTTCTCCGCCTCATAAAAACTAAGCTTTATCGAATCTAGAAAATTACACAAAGGGACATCTCCCCAAATTCGTTCGCACTCGGTGTAATAATATTTTGCATAAGATTTATTTATTACTAGGCATTACCAACACACCAATTTTTTCACAGTTTTTATTAATATTATTTATGAATTAAATATTATAATTTATAGATACATTATAAGTACAAGTTAAATTGAACCAAAAATAAGATAATTTTATGTTAACAGAAGTATCAAATGCTTGTGATATATGGTATGCTTAGGTAAATAACCACCCACGTCATAAATGGGGTGATTTTTCAAATGTTAAATACAAATACACCATTTTTGTATGTACCCGACTTGTGTATTTTGAAATATAACATTTTTCAAGAGGTCGTTTTTAGTTGCGTTGGAGCGCTCTTATATGGCGTTTCTGAAGTGCGCGACGTATTGAAAGCACTCAAACAAGCATCGTCTGAAGTGCGTATTATTTTCCTAGGGCGGCGCATTGGACGCACATTCATCACTTCCGTGAAAAAACGAGTATTTCAAACAATATGCAACGCAGTTTAAGCACTAAGTAGGTGGATTCCTTAAGGTTCAGTGTTTCCATACACGTCTTTTTATCCACATACTTTTCTGAGTGTGAGAAATTTGGGCCGCGTGATGAGGAGTGAAGTGGGACAGTGGAGTCGAGATGTTTCGGGCATCTGCTACCAATGGGATAACAGCGAACGAATTGTTCACAGTAATTGTAACACACCTTGACGATATTCCCGTCAATTCCTTAACATATTTAATGGAACCCCCATGTCACGGCTTCTGCACTGTATCTATGGGTTTCCGTTTTTTAGTCCAGTAAAAGTTTTTTTTTTTTTTTTCCTTTTTTCCACAACTGTTCTTCTCTTCGAGTCTTATACTGCGTGTATACGTTTATATAAATATATTTATGTATTTAAGTTTTGAATAGATGCGTATTCAAAACAGTAAGTCACCAAGGGATTTCGTAGTAAGAATAATAACATTAAAATATCGTGAATAGTCAAAGTAGGTAAAAAGTATGTTAGCATGCCTTGTAAGCTTATATGGAACACAGAATTTATGTAAAAGAAAACACAAAGTTATTTTATAGCCACTTGTCTGGGAAAAAACGTTCACTTTCTTAGCATTGGAGGAATAGTGTACTTCTTGGTTCCTATGAGAAACCATCATTTTGCGCTTTGTATTTGAAAAATGCACGTATTAAAACTCCAGTGCCGGCGACTTGCGTAGCAATTAAGCTGGCCTACCTTAAGCGTCGGTGTTCAGAATTTCAGCAATTTTTTTTTTATGATGCGTCAGAATTTGAATACTATCTGCTTATATACAAATAGCATTTAAGAAAATGTCACATTTCTAAGTACGTGTGTTAGCTTGCCGTTTGTTTTCGAATGCGCATCTTTTTGGAGGAACAATGATTAACACGACTGTCGTCACAATAAATTTTTAGGTGTAAAAAAAAAAATTAAACCGAGAAATTAAAAATAATTGTTTATAGAAATGCAGCATGCCGCCTTTATCTTTATTATGAGGCCGTAAATGATACGATATACGCTGAAGGGACACTTTGCCGGAAATAAGACTGTGCCGTAATCAGGGCCGGACTTAGAGACCCAGGGCTCCTTGGTAATTACAGAGTTCGGGCCCCCTTTTTGGTAATTTAACAAAAATAACCTATTTTACTTTATACTTGATTAACGTTTTACACAGGTCAATAAAATTATCCAATTTTGGCTACTGTAATAATAAATAGCGCTGTCTTGTCCTGTGTCCTCTATTAATTTAATTACTGTCGTATATTTGTATTTTCCTATTTGATTTTCTTAATTTAAAAAAAAAACAGTTTGTCCCCTGGCCAGGGCCCCCCCCCCTCCCCTACTATGCTCTTATTCTTAATTTAAAGATGTTGATTGATTAATTAAGAAATCTTAATTTATAATGTTGTTGTGTAACTATAAAATTTTTATAGTTTTTTTTATATTGGTTGGGTTGGAAATACTAAATATAATTCATAATGCTATTATTACTTACTTTTAATACAATTTTTTGTGTATCTTAATTGTATTAAAATTAAGTAATATTAAATGTTAAGAGTTATATATTTTAATTAACGATTTAAAGATGTTAGTTTGATTCTGAATATTATATTAGTTTTAAGTAGTATATACATGTAAGTTTTTGCTTTATTTTATTTTATATTTTTATTGCAGCATTTAATATTAATTATTAAATTAATTTTGATTTGGATATTCTTTATATTATTATTTATGTATTCTTTATATTATTAGGTGCCTTGTTCGCCTAGGCGGATGTCCNGATTTGGATATTCTTTATATTATTATTTATGTATTCTTTATATTATTAGGTGCCTTGTTCGCCTAGGCGGATGTCCGGCACCTACCGTAGTTAAACACCTTGCTTTCCGAGGTGACATGGTAACATATTCGCGTCTATGTGTCGTCTTTACGATCGCGAAACACCTTCAGCCTGACGGCGCACTTAGCCCCTCTCGGAAATTTAGTGTTTCGAGCTAATATATTTCACTTCGTAAAAAAAAATGACACAAAGTTATTTCTGCGATTTAAGACGCTGCGGTTATTCTTTTTTTCGACGTGTCGTAAAAGTTCTTTATAATCTCCCGTGGAAGGCAGCGTGGACATGCGAAACTAACGAAGATGCTGAGTTTTTTTAACATCCCGTCCTGATTGATCAATACTCAGGAAAGCGAGTCTTGTCACAGTTCGGTTTTGTGCGCACGTATCTCTGATCTCGTCGTTAGTTGCCCAATTCAGTACAAAGTCACTTCACCCATGGAGTGCTCCTTCTGCACGAAGAATTCCTACGCGTGTTTTCTTTGCACGAAATGTGGTTATGGAAACAGCACCGTCAATATTATATCCAGTAAAAACGAATTTCTCTCGTAAAACTCTAATGCTGATGACACCAGTTTTCTTCTTTACGTAGTTGCTGATAGGAATGATCAATATTCCCCGAAAAAGAGTCCGTATTATGGATTGTTCACGGTAAAATGAGCATTGAAAGCACTGCTTAAGATCCGCCTGTATAGTTTATTCGCGGTTCCATCGCACTTTTTGAATCGAACTGTTGAAAAATCACATTATGACGTGTTCAGTTGTTTCCTAAATATGTCTTGTATCACAATAATTGTATACTTGTGTTAACATAAAAGTACCTTAATTGTGGTCAAATTATATTTTTATTAATACTTTATCTCTAAATTACAGTATTTAATTTATAATTTATATGAATAAAAATAATGAAAAAATAGTTTTTATCGAAAATATTACTACTCTGAGTGCACACGAATGCGGCACGTTGCCCCTTTGGTGTAATTTTCTAGACTTTGTTAAGCTTTGTTCACATGAGGCGGAGGGATATCTTGGACGTAGAACTTCAGCAAGTCTTAAAACAAGTTGGAAGTAACAGTGAATCGACTATATGCACATTGTGTATTTTTCCACCATACATATATAAAATGAACATTGCCGTTGACCTTGTTACTTTATTCATGCGTCGGTCAAGTGAAAATGTAAAATTACTAGACAATTAAGTATTTTCCAAATTTGTTAACACTTATTCTTATTTGCATACAAAAAGGAAGAAAAAAAGATTCTTTCAGTGTTTATGAGCGTTTACCAAACACTCTTAATTTGACGTCAAGTCATGGAACTACTTTTCGTACGTATTTACCAACTTTATCGGGCGCATGCCATTCGGCGTGCAGGAAGGGGCAGTGACGTATTTTTTAAATGTTTATTTCAAAAGTACTTATTTAACAGTGAACAGAATTTACCTTGTGTTACTGAAAAATGTGCTTAAATTCATCCCCACAAAATATTTTTTTTTATTAGTTGAATTTCTTAGAAGAAGATTGCTTGCGAATTACAGACGTCCTCTACTCGAGTAACCTGAGTGGCCCAGTCAAATTACACAACAATTTCTCACAGAGACATGCGGCCGGCCAATTGACGTAGAAACACTACAGGAGCGCACATATGATATTGAAATCTAGTCCCCGTGGAACGCCGGTGGGTATTCTCGGGGTGCTCTTCATTTCCCCTACCGACGCACTCCGTCGTCGCTCCACTTCCACTTCACTACGCCCTCAGATCGCAGCTGTTCGACACCTGTCTGTACCTCTCACTCAACATATGCCTACGTACTTCATGAGGCACGGTATCTACAAGTACACGCGTCTGCTGGTACTTTCCAGACTATCGATAGTCTGGAAACTTCTGACAGTTTCCCAAAGAAGCGAGACTCTCGGCAGGATTACCAACCGATGGCAGAAAATGTTTTACTTCTTTGAAGTCCAAAATACTGTCGTAAGTTGATTGTCAGTGTAACCAAATTCTAGGGCAAAGTGTATTATTTCGCTGTTAAATCAAAAACTGTTGTGGAAAATAAATGCGTTTACTGTATATATACAGCAGTGATACGCCTATACGGCGTTACCTACTAATCAATATATTTTATTGTCGCCTCGGCCGTTAACTTTTCAGAGTGGTGAAATGTATACATTGCGTTTATTAGTCGCATGTCAAGATATGTATGGTAAGGTGACGGAAATATGGAAATTGGCTCAAAAGAAAAATTTAGCAGGGCCTTAAAAAGTGCTTACTTTACCGTGAATAGTCTATGGTAAAAATAAGTGTCCTGCCCCAGGAACACAAAAAAAAAAAAAAAGCTAATCATTACCAAAGGTACTCCAAGACGATGTTCTGCAATCTCACGACTTCGTCATTTAAAAAAAGCATATTTATAAAGAATATTTATTACCTGCGCATAACATCAAAAATATATAAATGATTATTTAGTCTTTCTGTTGACATATTTTAGAAACGTGTTTTGGTTACATATTTTAATTTCGTTTATGATAGCACTGCAATTTTGTCTATGTGATTTTCATGTCTGTTATTTCATACCACATGTATTGTCATGAATATTCGCTTAAAGCTTGGGGGCCGCGGTGGTGTAGTGGTTAGACTACTCGCCTCCCACCTAGGTCGGAGGTCGGAGGGTTTTCTTGGGGATCTCCCATTTCCCCCGCCTTTTCATTCCGGCACTACTGTATACTCACCTTGCTTCACCTTCATTGGCTCTCAAGACCTGGATGTTAAGAGTCGCCCAAATCTCTCCACTCACTAGCTCGCTTAAAAATGCTTATAAATTAGTGATTTATCTTCATGATTATGATTCTCATTCTCTCAAATGCATCTGTGGTATTAAATAACGGCGGATAAATAACGTCCAAAAACGTAGGCCCGTATTAAAATTAAAATAAAATGCAGGCTGGCAACGTCACGTGCACTGTCTGCCAGCATAACAAACATAATATTTGTAGTTTACTCTGAGTTATAACATTGGCAGTACTGTAGAACCTACTCCGNAAACATAATATTTGTAGTTTACTCTGAGTTATAACATTGGCAGTACTGTAGAACCTACTCCGGCAAACACATGAATAAGATAAGCTTGCACCTGCTCGTTGATGTCAGTCGTGTCGGAGGTTAGGAGCGAAATCACTGTCTGTCCGGACTCACCGCACACACGAGTGACTGGCGAGGAGAACTCAGGTGCGTGTCTTACGCTCACGCACAGCGNGTGATCAGGCCTTAGCTGAACGGCTTGCCTGATCACACCTTCAAACATTAAACCTGGAAACGAGCGGGATTGCAACGCCACCATTTGGTCGTCGATCCTTGCGAAATAAGACAGTTGCATAAATCCCCTCCACCGGTCACTGAGCGGGGCCGTAGAACCACGCGCTTGATATAGGCCGGCGTAACACCCGGAACGAGCGTCCTTTCGTCTTTAGTCCTTTGGACGACCCGACCAGCGAAGCACACCAGGAAGATGGGTGTGTCCGGCCGGCGTTAACCGTCTCGCAGAATCAGCCTCCGGCTGCAACAAGGTGATGACTTTCCAGTTAGGGTTTAATTAAAAAGGCGTGAATCATAATGCAATTAAATAATCATCTTGGTATTCAATTTAAAGCTCCCCCGATCAATAGTCATTTAAATAGCAACTGTATAATCTTCATGTAATAAAACCTCATCAGATACTGTTGTGCTCTATCGGATCATGAGTCATTATTGAGCTACGCCCCTAAATACTTTCAAGTACGAATAAGCTGAAAAGTTTAGTTCGTAACAACAGGCAGACATCTTATTTCTACGGTGCCTGCTGCGAAGTGTTGCCAGCTCGTCTGCTCCCAGCACGCATGGTGCTTCATACCTCCCACCCTCGCCGTTTGCGTGCGGATGGCCGCAGGATTTCCTACAGCCTTTCCCCTATGTCCTTGGAGCACGTAGCGTGCATTGAGAAAGTACAGTCCCTTACAAGCACCGACACACCTTGCAGTAGCTCACTGGTCGCTGCTACTGCCGCGCGCAGATATAAATCTTAATGTTGCGACAACAACATTAATGTTTCTACCGCAGTAATTTTTTGTTATCTGTGAGCCGTCGGTAACTAACACTGCTGCTGATGTAATATGCTGTGAAGCTATTAATGTTAATGTAACAGCAAGTACTTTTTGTAACAACTTTACCTCATTACTATTCTGTCAACATTAAGGCGGTGTTTATGTTGACGGAAAAACAAATTGATGTTAACATTTGCGTGGATAACGTTCTTGTAATTGCTTTGCTTTAAAAAAAAATCTATGTATAATAAATTAGGTACCTTTATTTTGTCACAAAAATAAATATTACCAACCAACAAAAAATGACAAAAGGGATAGGAATCGAAGCCGCGCCTGAGCATTTAACGTTCTTCACCTACCAACTGCTTTATTTCAAGATGTCTCAACGCGTTTCTTATTGCGGGTATTCAGTAGGACATAACGCCAAGCTGAAGTTTTCTTTCGTTATGCGGAAATACTTATGCTCTCGAATTATATGCATATTTGGCATATATTAACTGCTTCGCAAGGCTTGAGAGCTGGCCTAAGCTTCGTTTAGTTGCCATGCTATGCTTAAAAATTTAAATATATTGGTTTCATTTTACGAGGTTGTCGCTGTTTACTAGTATCCGCCATTTTACAACGTTGAGTGAGTATTAACTTGTGTTGGCTGGACATTACTTTAATGTCGCAGTAACACAATTTTTTTAATATCGTATTTCAACGTTTGATTGCGGCAACATTACTTATTAGAGGCTTTATTAACATTAACACTTCAACGACGTCTTGACATAGCTCCTGCAGTGACTCCCCTGGTCGCTAGGTGCGGCTTCGCAGCTGTGCATGGTGGGCATTTCGCAGGTACCGGCCGCCGAAACGTAACTCCAAGGCCGAAACCAGTGTGGGGTACTCCAATCGATGTTAATCTGTCCACTTTTTCATTTACGCTGTCCATCCTGATGTTTACACTGTTAACTATTTCATTTACACTGTTAATTTCGTCGTTCACACTGTGTCTATTTTCCTCTCTATATTTTCATTTACAGAGTGAATTTTCTTGTCTACATTTTCAATTACACTATTTACAGTTTCAATTAGAGAACTACTAAATTTTTATAGAGGCTACTAACACTTGCGCTTATTTTGTTACCTAATTCCTCGATTAATGCTCGCAGTGCTTCCAGTTCTGCAGACATTTATCTAATTATCATTCACTGCACTGATTTCGGTCTACAGGTACTAACATTATATAAATTGTATTTAAAGTCATTAACTTATAGCCTATTGCCTAACTTCATTAACAATTGAATGCCTCCATCTCACTTCTGACACAAGTGTTGCACGATGCCTGTGGGGCGTATCATATTCCATGAGGCTTAATATAAATTAAATAACTAAATTCGATTTTTAGTTATTATTGACAGCTATTATTAACAGCATTAAATTATCTGTCTCCGTTATTAATCTTTTTATTTAACAGTGGGCGCAATATTTAATGTCTATTTCAACTGTAACTATGTCCTTCTTAAAGTCTCTGGTTATGGTCAATTAACTCATACTCATCATTAACACACGTTCAGTTTATGCGTTGCAATAATTTGTGATATCTTTCACTCACGCATCCAGTCCATCACTCCAGCCTGCAGTCGCACTCTTCACTGCTCTGAAGTTCGCAGTCGTAGATTTTCCTTCCGCTGGTCGCTTCTCTCTTTCGTCGTCTATCGCTAAATCCCCAGCCACTCGTCTACTCATAAACTCCAACAACTCCCGGCTCGGAGGCCTGACGCGCATTTTATAGCCACTGGCCTTGACCTGGAAGGTTTTCCGCACTCCGAGTCACGCTGAGAGAAACGAGGTCGGTAATCCAGAGCATTCGTCAGTTGTCTCAAAGACACCCGATACCCAAGGTCGGGAGCGGCACGCGCCCTGATAGGCATAACAGAGCTGGTTTTGTAAACATTCCTTTGTGAAAAGCCACTGCGTCTCCGGTTGCAACTGATAGCGTGCGTCAATAAATCATTCATGCCTCGCACGCTCACATACTCTCCAAGTAAATGTAGCCTATATGGTATTAGCATTTATTTATTTTTCTCAAGGCACAGCTGCGGTGCTGCTGAAAAATGGTCAGCAATATTTCTTATTTCGTGAAATTTGTGATATGAATATTACTTTTTTTATATAGATTTTGTTATTTTTGGAAGTAGTATTTCGCACATCGGCATTCGTTATCGATGTTTCTACTGCTTGAATGAAATTTGCATAAATATTCGTGATATCGATACGTAGAATATTCGCGTCATTTTGGTGACATATCGCCAAGAAGTTGATCTGGACTTTCGGTNGGGGGGAGGAGGAGGATATTTTCCTATAATGACTATGCATGTCTAGAATTTCGATTTATGTCATGAGAGAGGGCATTGTCTTATCATTATTTTTGGAAGAAAAAAAAACTAAATTAATAAAATAATATTAGTATTTTGAAATTTTATGGTACAATTTCATTTTAGTATCAGAATATTAACAGGGCAGTTTCATGATAATGCAATGGTTTTCTCCGGGTGTGGGGGTGGGGTGGTTAAGCTACCCGTAACAATCCCCTCCCCTCCCTGCTCCTGTGGATCATTCAATAAATATGAGGTAGACAGCTTGTTCGTTTTCTGCGCATGTTCCCAACATTGACTTACCCCACACCAACCCAACTCTGAGAGTCACATGGCCAAGGGAAGTAGATTCGTAAAGCGCATGCATGCATTAAGTGCGAGAAAACCATAAACAATTCCGATTGAAAACACACACACACACACACACATATATATATATATATATATGCATATATATATATATATGCATGATGACGCATAGCTGGCAATATACCTTGTACGTGGAAGCCACGACCCACACTGGAGATCGAACCCGGACTGCCGATTCCCAAAGTTGATTACTACACTCCGTTGCCAGTAACAACAAATACTCACTTGAAACATGCGCCCCTGCCTCACCACCCGAGCGAAGCCGGGCCTGCCCCTAAGCGAGCGTCGTGACACCACACGCAATCACGGAGATACCCAGCTTCTAACACATTTTCCCATCGGTGCTCTGGATCCACCGCCGACATCGCCATCGATCACTCGATACGACCAGCGAGTGCTGCGTCGAGAGGAGCGCGTGCGCACCGGACGGCCCCAGTCGGCAAACGGGAGGGGGGGGAGGGGATGTTTCATCGCCGGAGCGGCTGTGAC
>NQII01000725.1:189112-216234 GCA_002778355.1 Clitarchus hookeri
CCCCCCCTCCGGGCCGGGCGGGCGGCGGTAAAGTGCAGTAGCTTCGAGCGAGCGGCGTGCGGGCCTCCACCGCCAGGCCGTAGAGCAGTGAAAACAAGACACATCTTGACAGCTAGCGCTCACCTTCCACCATGGCCGCTGCTGCTGCTGCCGCCGCCGTCGCCTGGGAGAGATGAGCCTCCTCCGACGGTGAGTTCGCCAGTCACGACAGGTCTGTGCGTCGTCGCGGGCCGCGCCCCTTCCCCCGCCGTGATGAAGCTCGCACGCGTCCTAGCACACGTACCACTGTAAATACTCGGGACGTGCCTCGCTGCCAATAGCGCCTTCTCGTTTCCGATGTCGCCCCCTATCTTTAACATTATTAAAGGCAGTTCAGCGGTAAACTGGCAGTGTGTGTTCTTCCGCCGTACGTTAGATTAACCTGCCGTGGACTAGATCGATTTATTCATGCATCGGTCAACTGAAACGGTGAAATCTCTGGGAAAGTATATACCTTACAAATTTTCTAATTTTGACGTTTATAAACATTAAAAATAAATAATTTCAGTGGCCACAAATGGTTGACCTGACACTTTTAATTCGAAGTTAAGACACGGAACTACTTTCCTCTCCGTCGTTGACAACTTTAACCAGGCGCGTGACGGCCAGTGTGCCCGTTAAAACGCATGCAGGGTAGGGGGCAGGGACGTTTTTCAGAAGTGCTCACTTTACCGCGAACATTCTATATATGTATATTAGCCGGACGTAAGGAATCATTACGGCGGCGGTGGAAAATATCTAGCATAATCAGGCTTCGCGTGTGTTCTGCTTCATAAGAATTCCCAGCGGTGACTAGCGGAGTTTTAACACAGCAATCTGTAGATACATCATTGTCGCTATAATATTTAACACGCTGTTTTTATATAAGAATAAATGCCATGAATAGAGGGGCTACTTACAGCGGTTATCGCTGAAGTTGACACTTTTCAACGTCCTCATTTATATTCCGTCAGCAAAATGTATGTATTGGCAACAACATACCAGCTTTCATTTTTGTCCTGGAAAATTATTTACATGGCAATATTCCATAGTTTTTTTTTTANTTGGCAACAACATACCAGCTTTCATTTTTGTCCTGGAAAATTATTTACATGGCAATATTCCATAGTTTTTTTTTTAAATTTAAATAGATACAACTGCATACAATGAGATCCACGTTATAACAAAGGAACTCTTTAAACCATAAATTAACATTTTAAAAAAAATTCTTTTTTCCACTTAGTTTAACGAAAACACTGATATATTTACGGCAGTGTTGACAGCGATACATATTTACGGCAGTGTTGGCAACAATGCATATGTATGGCAATGTTGGCAGCCAATTGTGAAATACAACTACCCGTGTTATCGTCAAAAAAAAAAAAAAAAGCGAAGGATTCATATTTATCTAGGACAGGGAATCAGCTTCTTTTTGGTTGTACAGAACGTAGAGAAAAAACGGCATATTACGTATTTATAACTGTAATAATTTGATTAATGCATAGCTTCTACCCAAATGCATTTATTATACGGTGGGCATTAATTATATAATATGAGCAGGGCTTTCTAGTTTGCAAACCAGATATAATCAGACCGTAAAAATTTAATTTAATTTAATTTCTACGTAGTTAAAATTTTTGGTTGTTTTGGTTATTGGTTTTTGCTTAAACTGTAAATTTGAGATGTTTAATATTTTTTTAAACTTGTAAACGTGAAAAATGTAAACTACTTTTTAAACCAAAATACTGTACGCAGTTCTAAAAAAAATTCTATATCGTCCCCTATTCATAAAATTTACACAGATATTTTTGTTCTCTCCCCGCGTGAGGAATGGAAAGAAGTGAGCTTAACTTACACCTGCTATATTGCTTACAATTTTGAAACATTATATTTGTCCGTGGTCTTGATAGTTTTCTAGGGTACTCGCTTTCCATTGCCATGTGTTCACCTTAGTTAAGTATTTTATTTTCTTTTATTCATATATCCCGAAAACTTTATTTTCGTGACAGTGACAAGTGGTTATGCAAAAACTATCTTAACTGAAAAAATAATTTTAAACTACGAAATTTTTGTTAGTAACTGAGTCTGCAAAATCAACCAGTTTTTCATATTTCAATGTAAAATCACGAGTCTAAAGGTAGCCAACACACTCAACTGCTGCCAATGAAAATATAATTTGGACACTTAAGCAAAGGGCAGTTATAAAAAAAGCACCACTGAATTTAAGTTTGCTTACAATATTGCACTTAGTAGAAAATATTGCTGAATTCATAACATTTGATATGACGAAATCGTCTGCGCTTTGTAAAGTTCTTATTTGGATTACTGTATTGTAATTTATAGTTTAACTTTCGCATTGTCCGCTATTAAATTGTTTTAACATTTATTTTGAAAGCGAAACATTACTTAAAGGTGCGCGTAGAATAATCTCTACTTTGTGTGTACAAATTAAGAGCTAGAATTTTGTTTGCATGTAAACTGTAAGAAATTTTTTTGGTGAACTTCCCAAAATGTAATTTAAGTTTTTATCCAATAGACTGTATGGAAATAACACCAGATACCAGGCTGCGATTACATGAATGTTTAGTTTTAGCAACTACACTGTTAGAAGTTTCTGTAGATTTACGGAAACTTGTACGTATATGTAGAGTTAATTTACGGAAAGGCACTTTGGAATGACGAGTAACGGAAATGAGCATGTTTACAAAACTTAAATTTAAAAAATGTAAATTATTAGGTGCAATTACGTTGAAAAACATGAGGAAAATTTCGCTACGCTAATCAATTTACCAAGAAAATATTATGTGCAATAATACACGTACGCATTGGCATTATTTTTCAGTACAAATTATTTCGTCTATGCACTTATATAATTTTATTATTTGATCTGCCAAAGGAGTCTGGTGATTTTGATGGATAGAATACACTTACACTACGCAACAAATGATTTTTTATTGCTGGAAATGATGCGAGAATAACGTCTGATAATTGGACAATAATATTTGAAAATACAAAATGATGAACGTTATATTGCGCGTATCTGTAGAGAGTGTCCTAATGTACACAGTATCAAGACAATATGGTGCTCAGTAATTATCTCTGTTTTGTAACATTTGAGACGGACATCTCGTCTGGACCAGCAAAACATGTAATTTTTTTTCGTAATGTTGGACGGCACTAAAGCTTTGTATTAAAAGAAAGGGAGATTTTTAAAATATCTTGTAAATTTTAGTCAATTTTGCGGCCGTTGTGCTGGCTTTTTAAACCAAAGAAAATCGCCTGTATGCTTAGCTAATATCTCGCGTGAATCCCATGCCAAAATATTTTTATATTTGTCTATACCAAAGAATAACTAGATTTTGTGAGAAAACAGAAGTTCATAGTTATTTAAAAATAAAAGACAAGACATTTTTTTTATTATAGTAGAATAAAGACTGTCGACGGTAAAGTTAATACATTTAAAATTAAACTTTGAAAAATGTCACAGTCCAACGGGAATAATGTCTGGCATGAACCCAGTGAAGATAGCAACGACGGAGGGAAAGTAGTTCCATGAATTAAAAGCATTAGATAAACATTTGCAAATGGTTAAATGTTTTATTTTACTTTCAATTTTTAAATATACATTATTAGCGTAAGAAGTTGTGAATTGGTAAACTATTTACTTGTATAATAGTTTCGACGTTTCTCTTGGTCGACGTATGAATAAATCGATCAAGCCCATGGAAATGTTAATGTTACACATGGCGGAAGAATACACAATTTACATAAAAGTAGATCTAAAGCATGGCTTTCGAAAGGGTTCAGTTTGCTGTGAACAGCATATTGAATGTTTCCCGTGCCCAACCATGCTCTAACTTCTTATTCTATCGACAGTAATAAGTCGATAGGGACTTGTGTCGGGTGAGCTATAGGATGTGTTTTCACGCAAACTGCCGCAGTATCCACAAATGTTTGCCTGAGGTTTGTAACCGAACGTCACGGGATCTACTTTCCCTCCGCCGTTGTCAACTTTACTAGACGCACGTCAGACATTGCGCCTGCTAAAAAAAAAATACGCGGAGGCATAGGGGCAGGTTTATTTCGAAAGTGCTCCATCACCCCGTTAACAGCCAATAGTTGGTGAGGTCATCGTTCACAGAACGCTGTTATATAGAAAAACACAAGAATCGTAGATAGAAAAAATGTCCGCAGGAGTCGCCAGCGACTTAGTTCGCGAAGCCCATTTATTTCCGTCTACCAAGAGACCTAGGCTTGCACATGGCGGAATCACAATAGTGAATATCACGCCATAAACCGTTCCGGGTACACGAAGAAAACTCTCCAACACTGGCTCAGGGCGTACGACGTCATGGTAAACACACTCGCCTTTCCCTCTGGCCCGAGGCTGTTCAAACGCGTCTTAATCCTCATTTGCTAAGCGACTTCCGCTGCTAACAAAACCTTGCTCACCAAAAAACGTAACAGGGAGTGCAGTCTCTAACCGCCGCTACCAACCTAACTGAAAAAAAAAAATTACCACCGACCAATTACACACGCCCCAAGTGCCAAACAACAGTTAATGATAACAACGTGGCGTAATGTAACCCCTCTGAAAATCCGCGGTAGAAATACAAATCACTAATTCACGGACCATTATTTATTATATTCATTATGACATTATATTACATTAGCGACATTGACATTGGCGACACGGACTTTAATGGTTCAACACAGAACTGGCACCAGTAACTAATATTTGCAACTTAATAAACTTTACGCGTCAGTTATTATATGCCTCGAAGTAATAAACGAATTCAATAACACTTTCTATTCGTCAACAGCGAAGAGTACGCGAAGACTATGACGTTTACGTATTATGTCACTTTTTAGAAAAAGGTTGACTGATATGGCATAAATATATTTTTGCCTGGAGCGGTTATACGTATTGTAGAAAATAATGTCAGACTAATATTGTCATAGAAACTACACAGACATATAGAACGCCAGCTACGCACAGACGGGTAGTTATAGAAAGCATTAAAACCAGTGTCTTCAGTATTTTTGTACTAAAATAAAAATTCCAGCTTCGGTAATAATCTTTAGTTTCGGAATATAACTAAAGAATTAGTACAGTCACCGATAAGCAAAATAATTCTACCGTCAAATACGTGCAAATTTTCTTTCCAACTTTAAGAAATGGTCACATAACATTACTTTTATTTCCATGTTTTAATCTTTTATATACAATAAAGTTTTGTTGTAAACGCTATTGGCAGTTATTTTTGCCTCGGAAAAATATCAGAAACATGCCGTTTGTGGCACCGGTGACTAGAAAACATTATCGATAGACACGTGATAACAGGTTATCAGGAATGATAAAGTATTATAGTTCCGTAGAGCTATCAGCGAAGATACCAGATAAGAAGCACGCATATCAGTTTAACATCTCAGAACTGAGTATCGCGGAGCCGCTTCACACTAGGACAAGTGCGATATAAAGTGTTATTTCATCAAGCATAACTAGGCCTAACAGGTTAAACTATGTAAGTACAACACTGTAGTTATCTTCATTAAGAACTTTTAAAAACTAGTTCAGTATGGCCTTTAGAGCGTATAAACGTTTATTTAAAAAAAAAAATGTCACTGCAATATAGGTACTTTGTCAAAACACACTCTGCCAAATGTTTTGTGGCGATAACGAAACGAATGCTTAACTTTTAATCACTAATATACAGTTTTAACCTCAAAACTTTTGGAAGGGTCGGTTTTAACTATATATTTTTTAGTTCCAAAAATTTATTCGTGGTCTTGTGGAAACGTGCAATTATATATATGGGATTTGGGCTGGCATAAATCTACACCGTTACGTTTATTTTTTTCTATCTCTTTTTGTACAGGATATGATTTTCAATGATTTAATGCTAAGCGCATTTAGAATCACCTCAAAATATTGACGTTTTAACGTTTTCGAAAGTTATAAGCTCGGTTTTAAAACCATTAAGTATTATAACCCTGTGTTTATCAATTTACATATTGTTAAACTCAACGTCTCTCTGTCTGTCTGTCAGTGTGCTTATCACTCACCACGTATCCGATTTACGTGTTTTTTTTTTTTTTAATTCATAGCTATGTTCTCTGGCCAAGTTTTAGTTTATATTTTGTTACGTAAAGTAACGTAAGGAATAAGCAGTGACGATAATAGTGAATCAAGTCNGTCAGTGTGCTTATCACTCACCACGTATCCGATTTACGTGTTTTTTTTTTTTTAATTCATAGCTATGTTCTCTGGCCAAGTTTTAGTTTATATTTTGTTACGTAAAGTAACGTAAGGAATAAGCAGTGACGATAATAGTGAATCAAGTCGGAATAACGTTTGCCGCCAGCGCGCTCTCTTGCAATGGGCTGTCTAAACCGTTAAAAATGGAACAATATCATGTAGTAAAGAATTGTGTGGAATAAAAAGACCTTAATAAACCCCCGTGGTAGCATATATCTATCTATAACAAAGAAATACTAACAAGCGTTTTTACAATTTAATTTCTCAATAAATAAATACGTAAAATTCAAGCTGTTGTTTTCCCATTAAAAACTTAATATTTATCAAAGAAAAAAAAGTGATTAGAACTGTTTAACGAAGATAACAAATGTTCTATACAGCATGCAATTCCCGCCTATACTTTAAGAGATATCAAAAGTTTTGTGAGAAAGTAATTTTTCGCGAGTAGGTTGACCGTATGGTGCAGTAAAGAGTTTGTGTATTAGCTAATTCGATATTTGCATAGACACTTCTAGTATACAAAGTTAAGTTGTGATTTATTACATAGTTTCGTAGATATAGCATACTAAGCTAAAATGTTTATATAGTCACCATTCTGAAAATAAGTGTCTGACACTTTTAAAACACATAAGTATGTTTAAATTAAAAGTATATTTCCAATGATTATTTATCTCATAATTAACACTAAGTAAAATTCAACTTTATTTAAAAAAAAAACTTAAAAATAATTTTGTAGTCCACGCGAGCGGAGCCGCGGGCACAGTTAGTCTTAATATAAAATGAAGTGTTACATACCTGTGTTTATTTAGAGACTGCCAAACGAGTAACGAAATTTGTGAAATGAAAGTATCAGTTTTCAAATAATCTTTATTTTAAAAATTATGAATTTATCGTTACTTTGTTAAATACAGTAGTTCTACGTAGCAATGCACAACAGATAAGAAATGTACAGGCCAGTTATCAAGTTTCTGATTGCAGTTTGGCTGCTACAAAAGTCAGTCTACCGTGTTTCACTGCAGGTACCTATCAACTAGGATTAAAATGCACTATAATGACATGTACGGATTTTGTACAGTATTAACATACCCGTCAGTAAAAAATACTGAAAATAGTTTTCGAGTAATATAAGATTAAAATAAATTATTGTTATGCAAATTGTAAAGTTTACATAGAACGAGTTACTCGTGAGCAGTATTATTTGAAGTCTTTTACAATCTCAATGGCAGCATTTACTTCAATGCAGTGAGATGGGTAGTGCTGTTTTTATAATCGACACCACCCTCATAACTTTGTATAAAAAAATTATTGTGAAATATTGTCTTTTCTGTTTATATTCCGTAACACGGATGTACAACATTTTATTACCATACGAAGGAGATATTTAAATTAAACGAGCAATACGATTATCCAGAATATAGCACACAGAGTAATATCTTAATTAGGTGAATGCTCTTTACTTGCATACCCAGACAGAGTGCTTATACACTCAACATTTGGTTTGGTCCAATTTGGTGCACTGATTTCACAGAGATCTACTATAAACATCATAAGTTGATAAAAGCACTGGTACTGTGCCCTATCCTTGGCAGTTTTGTTGAGTGTGGAAATCGCCTTGAGTTTAAACGAGTTTCTATTCGTTATGAGTATCATGCATTGGAAAGAACTAACTCAACTCATCTGCATCTACAACTGTCCTCGGTTTACAGTGGCCGCTGTATCTTCACACTTTTTCCAATAAAACCGTGGAAAAATCACTCTACACACTTATAGAGACCTGAAGAAATCGCGAATTTCTTTTGGGACAAGTTAGAATGAAAAACACGTGTGTTTATATAACTTAAGCCATTGGTCCACACGGTGTTAGACACCTCCTGGAGAGCGGTGGCACAATCGTCGCCTTCCTTTGTGGCAGCAGGCAACCAATATGAAGTTGATATCGACATATTTGTACATAAGACTGTAGAGTCTAGCCTGCAGGTCATTGAACTCGCGAATTTTTCAGGTCTCTACGTATGACATATTTCGGTTGTATCCTAAATCGTATATCACGGGCGTTTAATACTTTCGTTAACATTTACGTGGGTACGTACTATTCTGGTCAAATTAAACGTTCACGCATACCTCGTGCATGTATTACCTGACAAGATGAATATGCCTCTTGCATGTGCTATACTATGCTTAAAAACCACATAACTGGAACAGTGTACGAGTACGCACACGAGCGATTGCAGAAACAGTACATACACACAGCAGGTCATACTGCTACCATCCATGAACAGCATACCTGGTCAGATGAATATGCCTCTTGCATGTGCTATAGTATGCTGCTGAAAAAAAAACACACATAAATGGAACAAATAATCACACACATATATCATTCGTTGTGGGAAAGTGGAATGGAACCGCTTCAGCTTCGACAATCCCGGGGCAAGGAACTGCCTCTCCTCCTAGGCATCCCGGCCCCATTCACTCTCCCGGGGACAGACACATATGTGATGATGCATGCCTGCCCCAGAGGCACGTGTACAGAACATTATCATTCGTGGTAGCCATAATGGACGGTATGTATGCCATCGTCCAGGATCTTGCGTTTGTCGTCCATCCACGAAAGGGCTAGTTTGCTAGAGCATTCAGTATATACGTCGTGATGGTGGGACCTAAAGCTGTTTACCTGTGCTGTCGTTACTTGCTGGTTCAATAATATACGTTTATAATCTTCCATGGTGATATTATTTTGTACGAAGCTCTTCTATATCCCTTTAGCTCGCTTCGCTACTTTATCCTTACACTTATAAGTAGGGGCAGTGATATTTCGCGAAAAGATTTCGAGACGAGATACAACGCAAAGCGCTGTAGGGTCGTCCAGCTTCTTTGATTTGCTAAAAAAAAATGTTCTGGCCCGTGTTAACCGTTTGCGCACGAATCACGAAGGTTCAATGTTGGTGTTACTTAGTCCTGAGTGGCTTGGTCATAGACGGACACTGCACCAGCAGCCAATGGGAGGTAAAACAACAGCTGAGATGCGTATACAGCATTGAAGTCTGCCGTGTGCTCCGAATTTTACGCGAGAAGTCACTGGCCCTACGTATAAGTATACAGCTTCGCCCTCAGCCCGACAAACTCCATCGTATCATTGCCTCCGCACTGGTCCTTGAATTTGCCAACCACCCTTGCGTTGGCGAGCGAGTAGCAGGAATGAGTGGGAGGGTAGGCATTATTGTCGAATTCGGCCATAAGTGCCGGGTATGAGCCGAGGTCCCTGTAGAAGTCGGAGCAGGCAATCCCCGTCACAAAAGAGTCGGTGTCTGTGTATATCATGCTCACATTACCGCCATACCCTGCCCTCATTACATCGTAGGGAAAGCGGTACATGAGAGTCAAGAAACTAAAACAAATATGTTACGGCAGATAAGTTGGTAGGGCGTCGTGTTCCATAGAGCGGAGTGCGTCAAGCATTCACGGCATAGGTTAGATTCCCCTGCCTGCCGTATATTTTTTTTTTCGTAAGTAATATTTTTTGTGACAGAATAATTGTGCTTAATTTATTTTACACCGCAGTGTTTTTTTTAAAGCCAAAAAAAAAAGTACAAGAAAGTTTTAAACACAAATGTTAATATCAATGCAACACATGATTTATTTTGCCGCAACATAAACACGACCTTAATGTTGCCAGTACAGTAAGGAGATAATGTTGTCACAAAAGTACTTAATGTTACAGTTACATGAATAGCTTAACATTACATTACATTAACATCATTTACTGACGGCTCACAGATAACAAAAAATTAATGTTGTAGTAACATTAATTCTGTAAGTACAACATTAGACTTTTTTCTGTGCAGACTGTTTGCACAGAATTCTTAAAATTTATGCCTTACAGAAAAATACGCACTGTCTATCTATATTGAAAATATACGATCGTAGGGATCTTATCCTAAAAATATTCGTGGAGAATAGATTTTGTTTTAAAGGCCTATGTTTAAAATAAACGCACTGAGGATAAATTTCGTTAACATGGGATTTCCTATTAAAATTTCGCAGCTGCCAGCCGGTAGGCAGAGCCCTTAAGCTTTGTTTGCACGAGGCGGAGGAATAGGCTGATATCAGAACTTTAGCAGGGCTACGGTTAGTTCTACTCGGGTTAGGAACAAAACGAGTTGTTTTATGGGAGAGTTTGGCATAGGGGAAATTTCTGCCACAAGGTGCTCAGTGTTCCAAATGAGTCACTTTTTAAATAAAATTCCAAGGTAAATGAATAATAAAAGAGAAAGATTTTACTTAGTTGCGTTGTTATGTTATATTAGATTTATGATTATTGGTATTGGTTTTTTTTTTGTATTTCAACGTAGAAAATAAATACAATGCGGTACACTTGCGACACTAGCGCCTGCCTAGTGGTGANTGGCATAGGGGAAATTTCTGCCACAAGGTGCTCAGTGTTCCAAATGAGTCACTTTTTAAATAAAATTCCAAGGTACATGAATAATAAAAGAGAAAGATTTTACTTAGTTGCGTTGTTATGTTATATTAGATTTATGATTATTGGTATTGGTTTTTTTTTTTTGTATTTCAACGTAGAAAATAAATACAATGCGGTACACTTGCGACACTAGCGCCTGCCTAGTGGTGATAAAATTGCAGTTGCCAAAGTAAAAGCGTTGAGCTTCCCAACCTGAGTATAACAGACCTTAGCAGGGCCTCAGGAGAGTATGAAGTAACCGTGGATGGACGGCGTGTGTTATTAGGCGGCGTGCGCGCGGCACGTGCTTCCTTCGCCGTCGGCNAACATGTGTCGGTCCCCCCGCCACTATCAACGACCTCGACTGTCCTTACCGTCTCCGTGGAGCCGCGGTGGCTGAGCGGTTAGCCTGCTCGCCTCCCACCAAGGCGAACCGGGTTGAATCCCCCCCCCCCTCCACAGGTTCACAGCAAGTGGGAATCGTGCCGGACGATGCCCCTGGCCTTGCGGGTTTTTCTCGGGGATCTCCCGCGTTTTCCCCGCTCCAGCATTCCAGCGTTGCTCCGTACCCACCTCGCTCTTCACTCTCATCGGCTCTCAAGTCCTCGATGCTAAGCGCCGCCGAAATTTCTCCACTTCGCGACACGTGTGCCGCGACGTTTTAGGAGCAAGATCCTGACTTCCAGGAACGCCAAATGGCACATAGTCATTGCCTAGGATGGTAAAATGGAGATCCGGGCTCCCATCCCTCCCGAAAAATAACACAAGCATTTCTATGCACATTGTTTGTTGTTGTTAAATAGAGTTACGTGAGTTTTACGAATTCGGCAGGTGTTAGCTTGGGTATCTCAGTCCTATTACATACTTGGACCTCCAATCGTTGTGTCGTTGGCAGGGACTGGGAGATTTCGTGAATTCATTTTGTGGCACAAGCTAGATTTCAAACACACGAACGCATCTTTTATGTTTGGAAATCGGGTCGCTGTTTATCAGACACGCCCAGCAGGACTCTTGAGCCAATAACACACCTGCAAGTAAGTAAGCACCGAATCCCGCGCCAACTTGTCTGAGGCGAAACTATCTCCATACTGAGGCAGCAGCCAGTGAACAGCAAATTGAGGCTCGAACATACTTAGTACCGTGGAGTATAGTCTACGGTGCTCTCTCCTCACTTCCTCTTCTCTACATTGCTAACAGCCTGGGTGCTGCAGACGTAATATCACGTCGCCTGGATTTGACTGCGTTGCATGAAGTTTGCCGTAATATTGAGACTTCCACATTGTTTGAAGACACTGGCGTTGAAATTTTACTTCGCCAGCAGTGTTCATGAGGTTCTCTGCAGCTCCACCCGTATAGCACGTCGACATCCAAAGAATACGGACCGAAGTCACTCTCTGACATTCAATATATCCAAGGACATCCAAGATTAGCAAAGTTACATTCAAAAGACTACCAAAAGATATCCAAAATGTGATTTAGATATTTTGTATGTCCTATATACATCTGTGGATGTAGTCACTTACCTTAAGTAATGGCTATTAGTGGTTTTGTAATATCTAATTGTTATCCAGTAAGCGGTACAAACCGGCATCTACTACTGGATATCCAAAGGATATACATTAGAGCTTCACTGTAGGGGANTGATATCCAGTAAGCGGTACAAACCGGCATCTACTACTGGATATCCAAAGGATATACATTAGAGCTTCACTGTAGGACTTANTAGAGCTTCACTGTAGGGGAGATGACTTAAAGATATTGTGTATCTAAGTAGGATAACCGGCGGATATCTTGTTCTATGTGGGATATTACGTCATCAACACTCAAAGTGTACATTACTTTAATACACAGGACGTATTGTACAGTACTATACGTAGGAAAGAACATTTTATGTGGGACACTTTCAACTCGGCATTATACCGGTAGAGAGCCGGCCAGTAATGAACGATGTACAGGTTTTTGAAGGCCCGAAGGCCAGCACACCCTCCATCCTCCCGCACTGCAACTGTACTCGGATGAGTAAGACAGTGCACGGCACTTTCTCCTCTTGGTCTCTTCGGGCCATTCACTTTTCTTCTTTATGTCGTTACTCGGTATTCTACCAGTTTTCTCTTTAAAAACCTGCCCTCCTCGCCAATCAGGGATATTCCGGCTTACTTATTTGGAAATCCTTTACCTGAATACCCCATTATGGGTCATCAGAAATTCGATCTTGCCATTTGTAGAAGTCCTCAAGCCTTCTGCCAATCTTGGTTGCGAATTCATTCCGTATGTTATGCAAATCCTTGTTTGACATAACATTTCCAATTTCCATGTGAATGCCCTTTTCTTCTGTTATTTCTTTCAGCCAATTCCTTACATCTTCGGTCTTCAGACATGCAGTTATCACACGCTTAACTGTGTCATCCGTACCGCACACTTCGCATAACGGAGATTGCTCGAGCCTCAAGCTGTGTAGCTTTGCTCTGAAGTTTTCGTGGCCAGTATATAACTGCATCATGTAGTAATGAACGATGTACAGTGTACTAAGCGTGTCCGGTGTTGTCCGAACCAATAGAAGATGGGAAGGTTGTAAATGGGATTGGAGAGATCGACAGATATGATGGCCGTGCAGTCTTGTCCGTGAATATGTACCGCACTCAAAGTATTAAAATGCGAAATTTTTCTGTCTCAAATCATTGGTAGAGGTCAGTGTTTTACGCAGATTCTTTTGGTGGCATTCTGCTGTCATGATTGGATGACAGTTTTGGGGACACGGCCTGAACCACTCTTTAACTAGTACTAAACAGAAATAAATGTTGATACCGTATATCACGTGTTATCGCGTCGAATAAAATAAGAAGTCTGTCATAATGGTGCAGTGGAAAAGTTGTGGCCCGAGCATTTGCATTGAGAAAAGGCAATGATATCGATATGATTATCGTAGTGAATGTCGCGCCACATTAATGTATACAAAACGAATTATTCCTTATTTCATGTATCTCACAAAAACACTTTTCAATACCAGGACAAAAGAAATAACATAATTTTTTACTACAGAAAATATTTTTCTGTTGAATAGTTGTTGCGCAGTGTCCGGTCGGAGGTGCTTTTTTTTTTTGCTGGCCGTTCTAATGATACAGAAACACATGTTAATTATTTAACCTGCAAACTATGTCAATGCCTTGGACGTCTTCAGTGCATGCGTGTATATGTGCATGTGTATATACGAATCTTTATATGTACATACAAATATATAAAGTGTTAAAAAAAACACCGACAACGCGTAGTGTGTGGTGCAGAACCACGAATGGAAAATTTTACGAGAGAGAACCCATGTACGAAAATGTGTGGTTTGGCCGCTATGTGGCGTCGTAGTACTAAATCGCTTCGGTCAAAGGTCATGCTGTTAACTACAAATGTAATCAGTGTGACACTTCCACCACCAACCAACCCGTCAAGAGCATGATATTTTGGATTACAAAAGGGGTTCGAATGGTCGACCGCCAACTTCATCATACAAAGCGTGCATCGGCGGTGCAGAGATCGGTGCACACGGTCAAAGGGACCTGGCTGTGTGACAAGTATTTCAACCGTGGTGTGGATGCGTGTGATAAGGTCTTCCTCAGGCGTTGCTGGAGTCTTGTACACAATCATTGTCGTCGTACCCCGAACAATATAGTCGAAAGGCACCCAACCTTGTCGCTCCACGGGGGCCAAGCCACGCACTTCTGGACACGAGTTCTCTCTCGTAGAATGTTCGGTTTGTTGTCCCGCATCATATACTGTGCATTTACGGTGCGATTTTTAAACATCCTGTACACATAAAAGAACAACCACCATCAGCCACGTAGGTAAACCATCAGAAACGAAGGTAAACGAGGAAGTCATGAGTGGCTGCTGTAATTAATAGATTGCACAGAGTTTCAAATGAAATGAGGACTTAAGANCGAAATGAGGACTTAACATCGCAACTTTCCATATTATTGCCATTAATTGCAGACAATATTTGTTTAAAATATGAGCCTAATAGCTGATTCAACTTTTTCTCATGTATTAGAGAACGAGTATTAAGCATTACATGTTTTAATTTTGATCTGAGTTCGTAAGAGGTAACGTAGAGTTCACATAAAATATTATATGCATGGTATACATCGCGTGTGACGGATTAAATGGTATTGCCAACTGAATTACAGGACATATTTTTGCTGTCTGAAGGTTTTAATATGCGTTTAATGTTACTGAAATGATAATTTACAGACCAGTTAAAAACACGAGACAGGGCTTAACGTCTGTCCCTTTCATTTATCTTCTTAAGACTGAGTTAACGCTTTGCAAAACCCGTACGTTACGTCAGTGTAACGCATAAAACGACACCCCACTTAAAGACTTGAAAGACGCCGTAAAAAATATGAATTGGTTGATCTAAATATGTAATATATTTGACGCCTAAGCTTATCTAAAGCAACCATCGCTGACGTTGCAGTTTTTTGTACTGTCCAATTACACCATTCCAAGGCGGTGATTTGTATTACTCCGCCTGCCCGCGCTTTTGTAAGACCTTGATTGTGTTGCCAGCCAACAACACATGCGTCGTGGGCAATCACCTCTCAGATTAACTCACTCCGTCTTATTTTACTTACCTACGCATTTGTAATATAGGGAATTATTAGGTATGCCGCCATAAAACTTTGCATGCCTGATCCGTAAGGTCTTTCCTCTTTTATGTATTTTGACACGTGTTGCAACTTTAGTCCAACTTTAACTGCGTCCGCCATCTTGCACAACGGTGGTTTCTCATTGCGTTTTTACCCCAAAACAAAACATCAACTAAAAGTATTTTCCAAGTTGCAAGCATACAAGATCTTGCATGCATTAAGATTATTTAAATATCACATGAACTCGTCTAATAGTTTAAGCTACTACGTCTGACTTTAAAAATGACACATTTACGTTGGAACTATTTTCTTATGCAATCACACTGTGAACCGACTAGCCAGCCAGGGCTTTGTCTTTGTCGCATGGCAATGATTATATCTGTTGCCAACTTGAAATGAATAAAGTACAGTTCAGTCGCCTGACACTGCATTACCGCTACCTGCACTTGGCGCCACTGTTCACTGCTACAGTTTCTGAAAACCAAAGTATGTTTTTTTATTTTTCTTAGACAACTTCTCAGATGCCACACATATGTGCGATTAACTCCACGTGTTTCTTCCATTGTCCTTTTTAGAAGGGCGTTTCATTACGATGAGTTAGCTGAAACCTCGCCAACAACAGCGACTGTATTGTAACAAGACCGTTTGTATGTTTATTATTTTGCATTGAAATATTACTTTTATGGCAATGAAACTGACTCTCGACGGAGGAGGTCGAATATGTGTGCGTTATTTCTTAGGGCGGTGATCATACCAGTTACAATAATAATGGCGTGTGGGGAGTGCACCCAGGGCAAGGCAACACCCTCCGAGTGACGGTCTTTCCAGCTGGGACCCGTAGGTGACCGTCATCCCCGGGAATGGCAGAAATGAGACCCTAGAATGGAGCGGCGCTGGAATGCAAGGGCGGGGGAAACGGGAGTACCCCGAGAAAACCTGCCGGCAAGCGGCATCGTCCAGCACGATTCCCACATGCGAAAATCCGGGATCGAACCCGGATCACCATGGTGGGAGGCGAGCGCCCTGGCCACTACGCCACCGCTGACCCATCAGTTACAGTTTTAATCTAAACTGAGCTTAAATAACTAATGAAAATTACTTAGACTAATATCAACTAATCATACTGCAAATGTTGCTGAGAGAGGATCAGATAGTAATAACTAACTTCTGAAAATATTTAGGAGTCAGACGGCAGTATCAGACCAAAGGTTGAAAGCACCAATGTCTATGTTGCAGACGTAGTTTATTTTTATTTTTAATTGGGCGACATTAAAATGTGCAACGAAACGAGACGCCCGAAGAGTTTACAATCCCACTCACTCCTTGCANGAATGGAAAATTTTACGAGAGAGAACCCATGTACGAAAATGTGTGGTTTGGCCGCTATGTGGCGTCGTAGTACTACATCGCTTCTGTCAAAGGTCATGCTGTTAACTACAAATTTAATCAGTGAACACTTCCACCACCAACACGTCAAGAGCATGATATTTTGGATTACAAAAAAGGGGTTCGAATGGTCGACCGCCAACTTCATCATACAAAAGCGTGCATCGGCGGTGCAGAGATCGGCGCACATGGTCAAAGGGACCTGGCTGTGTGACAAGTATTTCAACCGTGGCGTGTGAATTCGTGTGATAAGTTCTTCCTCAGGCGTCACTGGAGTCTTGTACACAATAATTGTCGTCGTCTTACCCCGAACTAAACAGTCGAAAGGCAACCAACCTTGTCGCTCCACGGGGGCCAAGCCACGCACTTCGGGACACGAGTTCTCTCTCGTAGAGTGTTCGGTTTGTTGTCCCGCATCATATACTGTGCATTTACGGTGCAATTTTTAAACATCCTGTACACATAAAAAACACCCACCATCAGCCACGTAGGTAAACCATCAGAAACGAAGGTAAACGAGGAAGTCATGAGTGGCTGCTCTAATTTATAGATTGCACAGAGTTCCAAACGAAATGAGGACTTAACATCGCAACTTTCCATATTATTGCCATTAATTGCAGACAATATTTGTTTAAAATATGAGCCTAATAGCTGATTCAACTTTTTCTCATGTATTAAAGAACGAGTATTAAGCATTACATGTTTTAATTTTTATCTGAGTTCGTAAGAGGTAATGTAGAGTTCACATAAAATATTATATGTGTGGTATACATCGCGTGTGACGGATTAAATGGTATTGCCTACTGAATTACAGGATATATTTTTGCTTTCTGAAGGTTTTAATAGGCGTTTAATGTTACTGAAATGATAATTTACAGACCCGTTAAAAACACCACTCAAGGCTTAACGTCTGTCCCTTTCATTTATCTTCTTAAGACTGAATTAACGCTCTGTAAAACCCGTACGTTACGTCAGTGTAACGCATAAAACGACACCCCACTTAAAGACTTACGCAGTAAAAAATATAAATTGGTTGATCTAAATGTGTAATATTTTTGACGCCTAAGCTTATCTAAAGCAGCCATCGCTGACGTTGCAGTTTTTTGTACTGTCTAATTACACCATTCCAAGGCGGTGATTTGTATTTCTCCGCCTGCCCGCGCTTTTGTAAGACCTTGATTGTGTTGCCAGCCAACAACACATGCGTCGTGGGCAATCACCTCTCAGATTAACTCACTCCGTCTTATTTTACTTACCTACGTATTTGTAATATAGGGAATTATTAGGTATGCCGTCATAAAACTTTGCATGCCTGATTCGTAAGGGTTTTCCTCTTTTATGTATTTTGACACGTGTTGCAACTTTAGTCCGACTTTAACTGCGTCCGCCATCTTGCACAACGGTGGTTTCTCATTGCGTTTTTACCCCAAAACAAAACATAAACTAAAAGTATTTTCCAAGTTGCAACTATACAAGATCTTGCATGCACTAAGATTATTTAAATATTACACGAACTCGTCTAATGGTTTAAGCTACTACGTCTGACTTTAAAAATGACACATTTACGTTGGAACTATTTTCTCATGCAATCACACTGTGAACCGACTAGCCAGCCAGGGCTTTGTCTTTGTCGCATGGCAATGATTATATCTGTTGCCAACTTGAAATGAATAAAGTACAGTTCAGTCGCCTGCCACTGCATTACCGCTACCTGCACTTGGCGCCACTGTTCACTGCTACAGTTTCTGAAAACCAAAGTATGTTTTTTTATTTTTCTTAGACAACTTTTCAGATGTCACACATATGTGCGATTAACTCCATATGGTTCTTCCATTGTCCTTTTTAGAAGGGCGTTTCATTACGATGAGTGAGCTGAAACCTCGCCAACAACAGCGACTGTATTGTAACAAGAGCGTTTGTATGTTTATTATTTTGCAGTGAAATATTGCTTTTATGGCAATGAAACTGACTCTCGACGGTGGAGGTCGAATATGTGTGCGCTATTTCTTAGGGCGGTGATCATATCAGTTACAGTTTTAATCTAAAGTGAGCTAAAATTACCAATGAAAATTATTTAGACTAATATCAACTAACCAGACTGCAAATGTTTCTGAGAGAGGATCAGATAGTAATAACTAACTTCTGAAAGTATTTTGGATTCAGACGGCAGTATCAGACCGAAGGTTGAAAGCACCGATGTCTATGTTGCAGACGTCAAGATATTTTTAATTGGGCGACATTAAAATGTGCAACGAAACGAGACGCCCGAAGAGTTTACAATCCCACTCACTCCTTGCACGGCACGAGGGGGCGGTCGACCCAACAAGACGAGAAACGCTGCAAAATACCAAACGTGGAAACTTGTTGGAAAAGCAATCATCTAGCTGGGGGAGTCCGAGGGAGTAGCTCCGTATTATATACTAGCAGTGATTACGGTTGTTAACACTGATTACTTGCTTCCATTTCAGCCTGCATCAGGCTGCACCAGTTACTCCGTAAAACGAGTTTGGCGAGCTTGGATGTTGCTTCGAGTCACCTTGATGCGTAATTTACAGGAAATAAAATTTCCCCTCTATATGCGTTGGTCACTGCTCTGCTATAAAAAACGATAATATACCGATCCAGTTTGCGATGTTCAGCAGGCATTGAATAATGTACCATAAGTAGAGTTAATATGTAGTGAAGTAAGCAAGGAAAGGTTTTTTTTTTTGTTTGTGAACTTGGAGACGTGACCAGGGTATATATGGCTCATCAAGAAGTTGAACTCTGCTTCGACGAAAACNTGCTTCGTCGAAAACAGTTTCCATGTCAACGTCTCTTTAATTTTACGTAGTCCCAAACCTACTTATCTCTGTTTAACACGATTAAGCTCAAATATCAAAATATATTTGATAATTTTTTTTTTTAATCAGCTATCCACCTGAATATGAAATAAAAGATAAAGCCATTTTTTTTATTNATCTGAAATAAAAGATAGAAGCCATTTTTTTTACTTGTGCCCTATGCGATTATAGGAAGTTTCTCTCAGTAACACAGTTTAGGATTAGTTATAAATTTACGCGATAGGTGTTAACCTACCCGGTTACTAGAAAAATTCAAGACTAGCTGCAGCGTGTTCAGCTTCTCATATACTAGAGACGAAACAGTGAAAAATCAAGTGTTTCTAGCCTGAAACATCGAGAACTCGGTTATTATTGCTGAATAGAGGCGAGCGCTGCAATATTAGCACTGTAGCGATGAAATTCACAAGGTATTGGCATTAATTGCTTGTAAATAACAGGATTACCCATTTAGACCAAGTGTCGGTGCAGAATTGCATACTTGCATTACGCACATAATGTGATTCTTGGTCCGTACTACACAGTGCTAAGCTAAACAACTAATGATCTTACCCGTAAGTGATTCACAAACCGTCTTACTGGTCTAGGTTATGATTGGTCCATACTGCTGTAACCGAGCACAAAGCCTTCAGTTCATTGGCTGCGACAACGAAACAATTGTTGTGTCGATTTAAGTACAGCACACATCATAAAAGTCTTTCAATTAAAATACGTTTTATGATGTATGCTGTACTAAAATGGGGCTGAAAGGTTAAGCAAACGGCACGTTCCACTGAGTGAATGAGCGTGTGGTAAGTATCACCCAACCTCGACGGGATGAAATAATGTGTGATTTCTGCTCACCGTGGGTCAAGTGGGAGTACCCCGAGAAGACCCACTGTCTTTCGGCATAGTCCACCACGTTTACCACGTGAGAATATGCTCACCCAGACCCGCCTAGGATGATCGTTTTTGTGTCACTTAACTACGATTATATGTCAAAGTTAACGCATACAGGCTTTCCTAGGTCATAATCTAATAGCCAAATACACCGACAACTACGCGTAATAAGGATGGAAAATCTCTTGGAGAAAACCATATTCTGAGCAGGCGTTGTGGGGGGAACGAACTTACAACCTTCCGAATGTGGGTCACGCATGCAACGGCCTCAACAAACACGTACGGTGGTGTGTAACGACGCTTAAAACCTCACAGGCGCTGAATTCTAGGGGTTTCTGAGAATACGTACGTAATTTAAACTGAGTAGTGTTTCCACGAATGTAGTTCCAGGTCAAATACGAGGTAGAGCTATTAGATACGGTGCCAAAATATCCCAACTTAACTTCGACATTGTTCAGCATATAGCCTACCGAGCGAGGTAGTGCAGATGGCAGACCTTCGTTTTCGCGATCAGGAGAACCTGGGTTCGATTACCGGTCTGGCCATCCTGACCATTTTCCGTGGTTTCCCGAAATCACTCCAGGCGAATACTGATCCTTACTACAGGCCATGGTCGAATTCCTTCCCTTTTCACGCTCTCCTGAGCAAATACAAATGTATTTTTCTAAGGAAAACTTCTACGTGGAAATAAACGTTTCAAAAGTTTCATTAATTGGCGCAAGAGACGTATTAAATTGATAATAAGTAGAAAAGAGAAGACAGAGAAATCGAAGTCATGTATGCACTCGCATTGTGTGATTACTGGCCAGGGTAACAAACTGGGCACGGGACATGTCAATAACTTCCGTCACCCAAAGCGATGAATTAACACCTCGCCATACAGTAAACATTTTTGGTTTGAAAAAAATATTGGATCCTAGTTTCCAAGATTATTTTGAACAAACAGATGAACTAGCTCCTGCATCAGTAATCGAAATTCTGCCATCTAGATGAGCCGGTAATACTCGCCATTACTCGTGTAAAACTTGTACAGCATCACTGTACCATACAGTAGTACGAGTATAATCCTTTTTTTTTTTAATTTTTTTTTTTGTTAACGGAAACACACTTCAGTTGGCATCACCTTTGAGCAACTATCGAAGCTGCTTCCGTGCAAGATTTTGCTCTAAATTCTGCAGATATAGAAGGCCTTCATGTCTCCACGCGGTTTTATTTCATAACCCTCGCCACTTCCTCCTCTAGTTAAGAAGTTGAAAACAAACACACAATAACTGATTGTCAATGAAACCGCGACCTTTTGTCTCCAGGAAGCAGTAAATGATAAGAGTGCAGTAGATCGTAATTTCAGCTGCAAGTAGTGGTTGTAATTAAATGTCTGTGGAAACATCTCCACTAAATAACGACCGAATACTGTATAAAATGCTTTGTGCAGTCGTTATCTTACTGTAAGCAGTGCCTAAAATTATTAACTTAATTTTGACGGACCGCAGTGGTGTTGAAGTCTTTCACAGTAGGCTGCACGACATAAGAACATTAGCCGCAAACGCTATCGAGCTGGACAAGATATATCTGTGTACTTCTCTGCCAATTCTTCACACGTAATTTTTTTTTGTCGTGCGAGTCCTCGCGTGCAAGATCAAATCCGACAATATCAATCAAATTCTACAAACACAATTTGCACAGATAACATAATTACAAAATCTATCTTTACATAAGTATATATTTTTTTGCCACGGTAAATGTTTAGCAGTCACATTTTCTAATGCAAAAATGGTTTCCCGAAATAAATCCAGGCGAATGTTAGGATGGTGTCTTACTGCAGGTCATGGCCGATTCCTTCCATGTCCCTGTTTCTCCGAGCAATTTGCTCCGTCTCTAATGACCTCGCTGTCGACGAGGCGTTAAGCCTACCTACCTATCTAATGCAAATTTTCCTACGCACTAAATTCCTTTATGAAATAGTAGATATCAAGAATTTGCATCAGGAGGTGCATACTTAACTCCTACACTTTCTGAAATCCGTTCCATTTACTTAAGGCGCCCGTCTACCTGGCGCTTGAACTGCGTTGCAGAGTGTTCGAAATACACGTTTTTCAACGAAACTATTAAGCGTGCGTCCAACGTGCTGATCTACGAAAAGAACACACACTTAAGACGAGAGCTGTTAAGTACTTTCAAAATATCACATACGTTAGAAACATCAATTCAGAGTACTCCAAAACCGCTAAAAAACGGCCTTTCCAAGGCGCTGTAGCTCAAAATGCACGCATCAGGTACATACAAAACTACTATAGGGGCCTGCACTGAACCTTCCTAAAGACTTCCCACTAATAAAATAATATGGTCACCGCCGAAAGTCCCATAGGTACACGCAGCACGACGAGAACACTGCACGCCAGTTCAGAGCCTTGCGCTTAGCGGCGATGGCGTACTTGATGCGCGTGGCAGTGTCGCCCTTATCGCTCCCGCGCTTCTCGGCGTAAACGTGGGAAAAAGTTCCAGGTAGACGGGCGCCTTAAATATGTGAAGACTCATTGACGATATTTTGCCTCGCCAGATTTCTTTTAGCTCAGCGGGCCATATACATTTTCATTCGAATAGAAAGTCGTGGTACACCTGTAACTTAAAATACAAAAACTGTAGACAGCTTTGTACGGACAGTTCAACAATTGAGTAAATGTTTTGCATATTTCAGTTGAAGTTTCACTTTGAGCATTTCGGACATACGTGTGTGTATATGACCCTATATTTCTGGTTGATGTGTTCCGTGATTCCGTGACTAGTGTCGAAGGACGAAGGGAATCTCTTGTTCGATGTCAACTTGCTTGACCTTGTGTAAAACGACGTGTTCCTCTCGCTCGAGATCTCCCTTGCTTGCGAAATTATCGTGCGAGTTTAGTGCAAACTTTACACCGTCACACGTGTTTCGCACGTGTCTTCATCTTACTCCGCGTGCAGTGTTGCCAAACCATCCGAGTACAATTTTCAGCAAGTCTGGTAAAAAAAAAATCCCGTTTTACTCAAAAATTACCGTTTTCATAATTCTGTGGGAAAAAATGCACGACCCAGTGGAGTTTACTACTAGTTTTTCTAAGCTGATTTGCTCTTCCCATTTATTACAAAACTACAATACATAGTGCATGTAGTAATCAAATGAAGAATAATAACAAAAAGGAAGAAAAATAAAAAAAATTGTATTGAAAATATAGATCTTACCATTATGTACTGGGAATCGATTATACGCAATTTTTTTTTTAGAGAATTATGGATATCTATATTTAAAACTAAACAAATGTTATAAAATTCAAAATTTCCCTTTTTTTTTTTAGTTTTTTTCCTACTTTTTTTTTTTTTTGTTAGCTACTGAAATTTCCCTAATTTTTCGCCATTCAGAAACCTTGCGTGAGAAAGCTCTCGAACAGCTCCATGGTCCCGCGGCACGACTCCTGAGACCGTGCAGGTCCGGACATGTTGGCAACTCCATCGCGAGCGAACCGGCTCGCTCACACTCTCCCGGCCGCACATCGACGAGGTCAGGTGAACAACTCGTACGCAATACCGGCATCCTTACGTCTACGCTGCAAACAAAAAAAAACTCTAACCTGCGACTTGCCGCTTCCTCGGCGACGAGCGAGCAGACCAACGTCCTAGGCCGCGATGGAACTTCCGCTCCTCGGAAATGTTCGGGGAAGTTCGGTGCTCGTCGTGTCCGGCATTATTTGTTTACATTCCCCCGCGTGGCATTAACAAGTATAACGGCAGAACCGCGTCTTCTGCTCCATCTCGAAACATCAGCTCACGAACTGCCACCACACCTGTCAAAATAACGCGATCAAGCAATGACACGTACGTCTGTTTGCACTTAACTTTTCGGCAGACAAATTTTTTTTATGTTAAAAAATGTTAACAATTTCACGTGGGCTGAATATATTCTACTTGCATTAAAACTAGGTCTGAGAATGTTAGTTAAAATTTATACAAACACAGTGCTAATATATATGTGGGGGGGGGGATGTTCTGCTGAAGTGCAATCTGTACTCTGTATTCCCTCTATTAAAAAACTGAAATGGTTTTTAGGTCATAAGTACAATTAATTATAGGTACACAAATCTAGTTTGCGGTTAATTAAGCAGTTTTCAAATAAACGTTTTAAAAACTCCTGACCGGAGATGTTTACATTTCAACGAACACAATGAAATGCTTTCAGAAAAGTTGATAACGAAGTAAGGAAAAATTATTCCGTGCCGTGACTCCATACCAAAAGTGTGACGTCTTAATTTGCGGCCATTAAATTGATTTAATTCAGGTTTTCTTTTCTTTTTTTTAAATTCACGTAAGATAAAGGATTTTTACATTATCAACATGTTCACATTTATTACAATGTTAACATTTACACTTGATAGACGCGTTAATTAAGTCGCCTGGTACGTGGCAGTGTTATGGTGGAAAGAGACACAATGGACATCAGAAGTTCTCAATTAACTGCGAACAGTATCTAGGCAACTATGCCGATGCATTCAGAGCTACAGGGGCCGCGGTAGTGTAGCGGTCAGACTACTCGCCTCCCACCGAGGCGAGCCGGGTTCGATTCCCGGCAGGGTCGCTACCAGTTTTTTCGCATGCGGGAATCGTGCCGGACGATGCCGCTAGTCGGTGGATTTTCTCGGGGATATCCCGTTTCCCCCCGCCCTTGCATTCCATAATCACCTCGCTTGACCCTCATCGGCTCTCAAAACCTCGATGTTAAGAGCCGCCCACAAATCTTTCCACTCCACCCGTCTCTCATTCCGAGCCGTGTACTGCTCTGCTGGTCAGAGAATGAGGAAATAATTCCGAAAGCTACGTGGCAGGGTAATGTTACACGCCCTTCGTCTTGCTAAACGAAAAACAACATACACTGAAGAGCCAAAAAAAAACTGGTACACCTGCCTAATATCGTGTAGAGCCCCCCGAGCACGCAGAAGTGCCGCGAGACGACGTGGCATGGACTCGACTAATGTCTGAAGGTATGCAGGAGCCAATTCACATCATAAATCCTGCAGGGTAGTCCACAAATCCAATCTGCGCCAATTTGAGAAAGGGTTGCACGTCTGTCACATTTAATGATTCTCGTCAGTCGTCGTTTGTCCCGTTCTTTCATGATCTTTTCCGGCCGCAGCGATGTCGAAGATGTGATGTTTTACCGGATTCCCGATATTCACGGTACACTCGTGAAATGGTTCTTACGCGAACATCCAAATGTTATCGCTACCTCGGAGATGCTATGTCCTATCTCTCGTGCGCCGACTATAACACCACGTTCAAACTCACTTAAATCTTGATAAAGTGCCATTGTAGCAGCAGTAACCGACCTAGCTGCCGACCGCATCGCGTTACTTTGATTGGTTCCATACCTCTGTTATTTGCATACGCACGCCTATACCAGTTTTCTTGGCTCTTCACTGTATATTGAGCGATTATAAACAGAGTTCGTAGCTTGTAATGTCACCATAGGCGGCACGCGATGCTGCAATCTGTCACTGTAACACCTCTGGATCAGTATGCTCCGGGTTCGAATCACGAGCATGCCTTGCGTGCGCGAGTGTGTGTGTGTGCGTAAGTTTACGTTAAGCACGGTGGCTTTCACCTTTTCTATCTTCACGCGTAAAAGCTAGTGGGAGGAGTCAAAGGTAACCATCAGTACAAACACTGCTGCAAGACGCGTATAGCCACGAAAAAAATAAATTTCTACGATACACGGAAGTAGGAAGCTCATTTGAATTTTGATTCTGGGTCATGTAGTGATAACTGTTGGGGGTTCGCATTTGTCACGCAGTAGGTGAGGCGTATGTGAATGTCTATTTAACAAAATATAAAACAGGGTTCACGCACGAGTCACGAGTGTCGCAGGCTGTGTGCTTCTTGAGCCGAGTGACTGTGCAGGAAAGACACACTCGCGCGCAAATCATGTGATCGCGATCTAGGCCCTCACAGTGAACAGCAGTTAAGGGTATTCAAGTTACAAAAATGATTTTGTATATATTTTTTTGGTATTTTATAATTATGTTTTATTACATCATATAGTATAAAAGTATGAAAAAAATATGGGAAATTAATTTATAAAAAATTAACGACGGGAAATACAGGAATTTCTCATTTATAATCACACGTATTGGCATACAAATTTAAAAATGTTGCATAATTATCATGTTTGGCTACAGTTCGAATTAATTGTTATTAGAATAAGATGAAGAAGTTGAAAACCTTAAATGCCACACTTAAATAAATTTTTACCGTTGCGTTACTAAAACTTCGAAAAACTTGAGCTAAAATCAAACACCATTTTTTTTTCCTTCAAATTGTTTGGCACAAAATTTCTGGTTAAAATACTGATAGTACTACTGAAAAAAAAAAAATAGTATGTGAGATTTATTTTTAAACTGATTTGGCATTTTTATTAAATAGTTATTGATGTTCCATCGCAAAACCGCGAAATATTTTTTAAATGCGCAGAAATTTTTTTAGACATTCGAATAGCCTTAACGTAGTGAGGAGAGGCTGTTTGTTGGCTCGCAGACTCGAAAACCCACGCGTCACCTCGTCTGCAGGTGTGAACGACTCCCGCGGCAGCTAAACATCGCTGCTTATGGAAGCGAGCGGTTCCC
>NQII01000725.1:216349-232010 GCA_002778355.1 Clitarchus hookeri
GAAGGAGAAGATATTTCCCAAGAAAGATATTTAGGAATATTGGAGGACTTAGACACTACGGAAGGAGAAGATATTTCCCAAAAAAGATATTTAGGAATATTGGAGGACTTAGACACTACAGAAGGAGCAGATATTTCCCAAGAAAGATATTTAGGAATATTGGAGGACTTAGTACGGACGTTTCTAAACAGGATGATGTTTGTTTTAAGCAAATTATGCAATGTCGAGAAAGTTACGTTTTGCTTTCATTACTGCATAGATTTGGTATGCAGGGTATGGCCAGTAATTCTGCTAGTGGATTGTCGGAGAGTGTTTTTATTCCGTCGTGCACACGCAGTGTGTTCGAAATACTCGTTTTTGCACGGAACCAAACCATCGAACGTGCGTCCAATGCGATCATCTACGAAAATAAAGCAAATTCCAGATCATGCTGGTAGAGTGTTTTCGATACGTCGCGGACATCGAAAACCATTTCGAAGCACTTCCACGTGGCTGGAAATGACTTGTTCAGAGCGCTGTATCTCGGAACTGTACGCATCAGATGCATGCAAAAATACCTAAGGACCCTGCACTGAAATATAACTTTCCGCTGACTTTTCACCACTCAAAGACAGGGCCACTGCTTAAGGTGAGCACGACGAGAACACCGCAATGCCAGTTCAGAGCCTCGCGCTTAGCGGTGAAAGCGCACATGATGCGCGTGGCACTGTGACCCTTACTGCCTTAAAATATGTGGGGTCCTTAATGTTCCAAACACGATCGCAAACAATAATAAAAAAAAAAAACATACATACCAATTCATTTTATCTATGTAGGTTACGAAGACGGTTACGATAACACAGGAACATGCTTTTTTTTGTCTCAGGCCTTGAGGAAAGGAACAGTGTATAAACTATGTAATTTTTTTTTGTTGATTATACTGGGAAGTTCTTTCCCCAGTTACAGTGTTTGTAAAAATGCCGTAACATTCCTTGTAAGATCTCTTCTTTTTAACTTTACCAGGACCGTGTTTGTAATACTTCTAGAAAAACGTTCTTACTGACCAGAACCTAGAAACTATTACATTATATGATAAAACTTTCAATTAAAACAAATGAGCGCGTTTACGAACGTTGCGCCACTAAATGATTATAAAGGAAATTCGGAAAAATTATCATCGTAAAATATTTTTTTAGAGTGTAGAAAACCTGATTGCGTTTTAACTTAACTTCCCCGGGAAATACAGGATCATGCGGTCTGCATTGTGAACGTGAAGGTAGACGACGATACTGTATTTGCGTGATCGTTGTTTTCCGACACTCAAACTACGGCGATTGGAACTTTCTCGTAGGTCAAATACGAACGAAACTGTGTACACCACTGTAAATAAGTTGTATTAGGCTTTTAAGTATATATTTACATACCGTACTGTCGTAAGTCCAATAAGCCCATTTTTTTTCGGACTTGTATTTATTTTAAAATATAACTTAAAAATTTTCACGAACAATTTTTTTTTCAATTCGTCTCATAACACCAAAACGACTATTGGGAAAATAATTGTGTGGTTTGATTTAAAAATTAGCTTAGAAAAAAATCCGAGGTACCGTAAAACGGGGTTACGTTGGCCCTTTCCGGTAATTAAGCCCCAAGTGATGGAAAATGATAATTTCTCTTATTACGTAACATTAATACATTTTTGTTTTGTTGCTGTACTATGTAAACTACGCCGACGAAAACAAATAAAATAAGTTTGCTCGTAAAATTTATAAAAGTAAACGTAATTTTTCCAAAAAAAGAAATGATCCAGAGTCACTGGAAGGATTAAAGGGTTTATAATAATAATAGATCGACGCCGTTTAACTCACGAGTTTAGCACCTGCACATTATACTCCATCCCAAAGTGCTTTAGTATATAGGCTATTCAAGGTAAAGTGAGCACTTTTGAAAGCTCTCTCGTTTAGATAATTGTCAATAAAGATATTTTATTGTAGCCTTAGACAATAACTTTAGTGTCCGGTGAAATAAATACACTATATTTATTACTTACATGGCAATATTTATTTAAAAACATGGCGGAAGAATAAAAAATGGCTGATAGGAAAAAAAGTATCTAAGACTTAAGTGCTCACTTTACCGTGAACAGACTTTACAAAGGTGGAATAGCAGTTTATTCCGCGAACTTCACCCACGTACGCCAGCAAAATGGCGTCACTGATCAGCAACATGTCGGAACGCCGTTCTCCAATCAGCGCCTTGTAACGTACTTGCCAGCCGGCAGCCCAGCCAATAGGGAATCTTTCGCGCCACGCTGTATCCAATCAGACACAAGGTCCGTTTCCGGAGCCTCGCACAACCAATCAGCGAATGGGTACGTCCTTATCAAAGGAACCGCCACGCCATTTCGTCTCTGTGTATTTATCTACTGGGGCCGCGGTGACTAAGTGGTTAGACTGCTCGCCTTCCACCAAGGCGAACCGGGTTCAATCCCCGACCGGACCACTCCCAGATTTTCGCTACTGCGAATCGTGCCGGATGATACCGCTGATCGGCGGGTTTCCTCGAGGATCTCCCGTTTCCCCCGCTCTTGCATTCCTGCGCTGCTCCATTCTCACCTCTTTAAGAGCGCAAACTACTCTTAACAGAGACATGCCCCTAATTTTTCTTACACGTGTCCGGTTTGCGTCTGGTTTAGTTTTTCCTCCTTGTCCCTGCCGGGTCGGGGAAAATAAATACAGCACGTTTCAGCTCAAGAACTAAGATTTTGACAGTTTGGCGAAAGTAGAGCCAATGTTTACATTCCGCTTATGCATCCCTACTTTATCAGCTGGTGACTCAAGTAGTTGCTGTGTTTATTTAAATGCTGTCATTAGCTGATCCATCTGAACCATTTGTCATTCTACTGGTAAACAAATTTTACTGTGTTTGCAGATGAACTTCTGTCTCAAAAATAGGTAGATTACAGAAGTAAAAACACTGTTACAAGGACGCCTGAAGGGCGTATCTGGATTCGTGAGGGATGGAGGCCTTAATAAAAATAAAAAGACTAAATTTGGTTTCTTATTTATTCATACAGCTACTATTTACAGCATTAAATTATCTATCTCCACTATTATCCTTTGTATTTGTCAGTGAACGTCCTTCTTAATTTCTGTGTTTGGTTTCAGTCAATTAACTCATACTCATAGTTAACACCTGTTGAGTCAATGTGTTGCCCTCATTTGTAATGTCTTTCACTCACGCATCCAGTCCAATAGTGGAGCCTGCCAGTCGCATTGTTCGCTGCGCCGATGCTCGCAGTCGCGGATTTTTCTCCTGCTGTTCACTTATCTCGCCGCGCGCTTCTCTTCTCGCTTGTCGACAAATCGCTCGATGCCGCAGCCACTCATCCATTCAAAAACTGCTGGCTCGGAGGCCCGATCCGCTTTTTATAGCCACTGGCCTTGACCCGGAAGGTTCGCCGCACCCCGAGTGTAGCTGAGAGAAACGAGGTCAGGAATCCAAGGCACTCTTCAGATGTCTCAAAGACACCCAATACTCAAGGTCGGAGTGGCACGCGCCCTGATAGGCACAACAGTGCCGGTTTTGTAAACATTCCTTTGTGAATAGCCGCCGCGTCTCCGGTTGCAACTGATTGCGGGAGCGTCGATAAATCATCAAACTACTCTGTCCTTCACTTCCACTCGCTCGTGCGGGACAAAGCAGCGAGCGTGTAACAATAGGAAAGAATACATAAAACAAGATATTTGCCAGGGAATTATAGTGTGGAAGTATGAAAGTATAAAAGGAGACAAGTTTAAATTTCGACACAACTCAAAAAGGCGCGTATATGCAGGCCAAGAAAATTTTATTATGCAGCAAGGCTTTGGAAGTCACTCTTCGTAACAGAAGACTGTGGATCAATGTTTAATTTATTGTTGACGGCAAATTCTGTTCTGATAGGATGGTTTTTATCATGCGATAGTATCTTGGACGATGCTGCATAAACCTCAAGCCTGGAAATATATACGGGGTAATTGCCATACAATCCACTTTCATTTGAATAATTAAGTATTTCGCTATTAAAATAGGCGTGAAGCGTCAGTTCTTTCACATGTGTGGTCATGTTACCGCTTTTGGAAACAGGTAGCACTACAGTCGTTAGATTCACTAAACGAACTACTCTGTTCGCCAACGAAATTTTGCAAAGCCATTTTTCCGGCTATTGATGTTCGGACAGAATTCGGGATTTAAATACATTGAAGAGCCAAAAAAACTGGTATAGGCGTGTGTATGCAAATAACAGAGGTATGGAACCAATCAGAGTAACGTGATGCGGTCGGCAGCGCCTATATAAGACAACAAGCGTCTGGCAAAGTTGCTAGATCGGTTACTGCTGCTACAATGGCAGGTTATCAAGATTTAAGTGAGTTTGATCATGATGTTATAGTCGGTGCACGAGAGATGGGACCTAGCATCTCCGAGGTAGCGACAACATTTGGATGCCCGCGCACGACCATTTCACGAGTGTACCGTGAATATCGGGAATCAGGTAAAAACATCACATCTTCGACATCGCCGCGGCCGGAAAAAGATCGTGAAAGAAGGGGACAAACGACGACTGACGAGAATCATTAAACGTGGCAGACGTGCAACCCTTCCTCAAATTGGCGCCGATTGGATTTGTGGACTGCCCTGCAGGATTCATGGTGTGAATTGCTTTCTGCATACCTTCAGACATTAATCGAGTCCATGCCACGTCGTCTTGCGGCACTTCTGCGTGCTCGCGGGGCCCTACACGATATTAGGCAGGTGTACCAGTTTTTTTTGGCTCTTCAGTGTAGCGTGGAATAATAATATAATTGATATAAAAACATCCACGCGAGTTCCATTTACTTTGTTTCATAAACGTAATACAGAAATAACACTTTAAGGATTAGGTAGGCTGTCAGAATACCCCGCATAATGTACGCTACCGTTCGTTCACGCGCCCTCCTATATCGGATTTTGTATAAGGTGCGTTGGTATAGTTCATTCACGGTTACTTCCAACTTTCCTGAAGGGCTGCAAAAGCTCTGCTTTCAGGCTGTTCCTACACCCCATGCAAACAAAGCTTAACCATGTTTGGAAGGGGCCGCGGTAACGTAGCGGCTAGAGCTTTCGCCTCCCACCGAGGTCAACCGTGTTCGATTCCCGGTGGGGTCTGTCCCGGATTTTCGCACATGGGAATTGTGCCGGACGATGCCGCTGGCCGGCGGGTTTTCTTAGGGATTTTACCTTTTCCCTTAGCCTTGCAATCCGACGTTGCTCCATACTCACCTCGCTTCACCCTCATCGGCTCTCAACACCTCGATGTTAAAAGTGGTCCAAACATCTTCTGTCCTACTGAATTAGACTAAAGGAACGACTCACCGTATTCGTGCGCACTCAATTTAATAATCTTTTGCACGAGAACCTTTTTTAACGAAGCATTACCAATTCACATATTTTCTCCTTGTTTTATTATAATTAGTTATAAATGGAGTACTATAATTTATAAATAAAATATAAGTAAAAATCAAATTTAACCAAAATCAAACTCTTTTCATGTTGAAAGAAGTATAAAACAGTTGTCATACGACACATTTAGAAAGAAACCAACACTTCATGGTCACATTTCAAAGGTTTTATTTAAAAGAGTGTGCGAAGATACCGCTAATAAACTATAGTTTCGTTTGTACCATGTTACTACACATTGGCTGTCAAAATCTTGCCTTCGTAAATAAAATCTACTATATGGAACGCCGTGGTTTTAGCAGTCTCCACTGTAGTCTATTCGGCCTATATTCATAATTTTATTTATCAAACCTTTGAAAAATAACCCCATAAATGACGTGCAGGGCTGTTTCCTAAATAATGTCATGTGTCACAAACGTTTTATACCTGTGTTAACGTAAAAAAAAAAACGTTGTTTTTAATTAAATCGAACTATTACTTCTATTTTATTAATTAATTGTAACATTTAATTTATACGAATTTATATTTATATAAATACAAACATGGGGGGAATAGGTATATTAATAACGCCCAGGGAGAAATAGATCTTATGCAAAATGCGGTGCGCTGTCCTTTTGGTGTAATTTTCTATACTCGGTTAAGCTTTGTTTGCATGAGGCGGAGGAATATCCCGTAAGTAGAACTCTAGCAGGGCTTCATTAAAGTTGTAAGTTATCGCGAATGGACTATAACCACGTGGCCACAGCGGAATCGTGTTGCCGTGGGTGCGTGCTTTATTTCCCTCCAGCCGCGTGTCACTCGAGCCGCAAACAGAACCACAGCGAGATAGCATGTATGTCCAGCTGTATTGGGGGCGTGAACCCTTCCCCCCCCCCATACGTACACTACTCCACGCCCCAAGCGAGCTGATAACACCAAACACGCGACGCGTTAACACTTATCGCGCAACACAATCTGACGCACGCCGAGAGTTAAATATTTGTCTTGTGTTTTTTTTTTTTGGGGACAGGATTTCCTTTCAGGAAATAGAAACACGGGCGAGGACGAACCCGGTGATGAAAGAGTAAAGTTACACTGCTCGGTTCTACTATTTTTTTTTTTTTATCGTTGTGAGTTCAAGACTACTCCACCTTGTAAACACAAACTGTATAGTCCATCCACGGTTACTTCAAATTTTTCTGAGCAGTTCTACTTCCAGGATATCCCTCCGCCTTATGCAAGCAAAGCTTAATCAAGTGTGGAACATAACACCAGAGCGAACGCACAGTATTCGTGCGCAATCCGGTTAATATTTTGAATGAGAACTATTTTTTACTAGGCATTACTAACACACCTATTCTATCTCGGTTTTCCATTTTATTAATTATAAATAAAATGTTTAATGTATTGATAAAATAAAACTAATAGTTCAATTTAATTAAATATCAGATACTTCTTCGTTAACTCAAGTAAAAAAAAATGTTTCTAATACACAACACATTTGGGAAACCAACAAACATGCCATACTAGGAGTGGTGATTTTTCAAAGGTTTGATTGAAAAAGTATGAAGATAGCGCGAATAGTATTCTACACTGATCAGTCTTTTGTGCCAACTATAAAACATTTGCCGAAACTCTCACTCGAAAATCGAAACAGTTAAAACTGCTCAAAATCAGCGAATTTGACTCCATGCATGTCTGTTGAAACTGCTCCATTTGAATAAGTAAAATTCTACTGATAACTTTAGCTGCTGTTATTTACTGATTAAACAGTGATTTCTTGCGATTCGTAGTGTATTGAATTTGTTTAGTAGTAGAACGTTAGTGTATTACACTTATTAACTAGTAGGTAACAGCTCATTAACAGAGGATTCCGTAAAATGTTTCTACTGATTGAAATCACTGATTTAGATTCAGTGTGTACCCTGACAATATTCTTGCAGTGGCCAAGATGTAACCTTGAAATTCTCGGTTATTAAAAAAAATACGGGCGTTTATTTTGTAATGCCCTAACAATTTTTTGCTGACAGAAAAATAATTGTGACTTCTTAACGAAAATTTGGCAGGGTGGATCCCCACATTATTTTGTGCAGTATTCTAATGGACGTTGCTATGGATCCGTTTATGGGAAGTTACACATACTTTGCAATTAAAAATGGTACTTGATAAGGATAAGAAAGGATTGTGAGGTATAGTTATTGTTTAGTTTCGTCTCAGTTGCGTTTTTATAGTTTAGTGTTGTTTCCTCTGAATTAGTAATTTTCTCGTAACATCATTGCGTTTGATTTGTTTTTTTCTGATGTTCCTTTCTGTAGCTATTAATGTTTGTTTGGTATTTCGTTCAACAAGTTAATAAATAATTATATTTTAGTGTCATTAATTTTTTAACATGTTCACCATTTTTAAAAATTGTAATGTTAAGAAATGGTAACATTTTTCAACAGAAAATCTCTGTTATTTAAACGGCCAGGATATTATATTCCTCTGATTAGTTTTCCACTGCGTGTGTTTTCTAAGTTTTTAGCCTACTTTCCGAAGGAAAGAAAGGCTTATGTATACGTGGTTCATTTTCTTTCGCTTTGCCAGGCCTGTAAAATATTATCGGGATTCAAAATTAAAGCCAGTCGTAGTTTGTTTATCGGGGAATAACTTTATCAGGCATCCGGGTTGCCGTTTCAGAAATATAAGTTTTTGTTGAGCTACACATCATTAAAAAATTTCCGGCTGCGCCGACAAGTTTTGTTTGAGAAGTTAGATTATCTTTAACTGGCGGCGGCTCAGTTAAGCGTGCTACGCAGTTTTGGATATCTTGCGTGGCGGCCCACGCCAGGCCCTTCTCTCGTGGGGAGAAAGGGAGGGGGGGTGTGAGCCACGTGTGATAAGAACCCTGGACGAATACTCGCCCCCCAAGAAAATGGGCTAGAACAAGCAACCAGAGAAGACGCATCGGGCGTGTCAAACATAACCCACACAGGTGGTGTGCTGGCGGTGTGGGAGGTCGCTAGGGTGCCAGAAGGGAACGAACGTCCCTCCTGCCTTCGTAACTTCTTCTTGCGATGAAAGTTTTTAATACATGAATAATTCGTAAACGACTGTGGCGCTGTTCTGAACTTGTCTGTTTATTCGTGAACCTGTTCGTACTCGGTATACCTGAAGATAGTATGTGAACTGTTTCAATTTATTGGTAAATAAAGGTATAGAACAAATAAACCGGAACTTGACTTCTTTATTTAATTGGCGCCTTTAGAGTTTCACGTTGCTACCAACTGAGCTAACCGAGTGGTAATTTCCAGCCGTCAATACCTTGACGTGCGGCATTACAATACATTATTTAGTAAGGACACCTAACGTTTATAGTTTTTGACCACGTCGGACACTTACTTTCAAAATGGTGGCCATTAAAAAATTTGGGGTGATATATAATATCACTGGAACCATTCAACCTAATTAAAACACAAGTTTGTATGCTGGCAGAGCATCGTCTATAAATTAAATTTTGAGATAGGCATTGTTGTTGGTCCGCCATTTTGGAAAATAGTATCAAATAAAGTAATAAAGATTTATCATTATATCTCGAAAACTATTTAACCAATTCTCACCCAATTTGGCTGGTAAGTAATAGTATGCTAGGACCAGTAAACGTAAGTGATTCAGCATGATTAGGCACTTACTTTAAAAATGGTGACCACACAATTTTTAGGTTTATTTGGTATATCTGCCATATAATTTTTAAAAATTACCAAATTTTGTACAGATAACCACTTTTTCGGCCATTTTGGAAGATAGTGCTATGCGAATAAATAAAGTTATAATGTAATATCTCTGTAAAAAAATNCCACTTTTTCGGCCATTTTGGAAGATAGTGCTATGCGAATAAATAAAGTTATAATGTAATATCTCTGTAAAAAAATTTATCGATTCCTACCAAATTTGGCAAACAAGTAGTACTGATCCAGATAATGTTAAGTGGTATGTTTTAAGCATATCAGACACTTATTTTCAAAATGGCTGTCATATAACTATTTTTAGCCTAGAATGCTATATCGTCGAAACCATGTAATCAATTCCAACTTAATTTTGTGTGCTGGCAGTAGATANATTTTTAGCCTAGAATGCTATATCGTCGAAACCATGTAATCAATTCCAACTTAATTTTGTGTGCTGGCAGTAGATATTATAAATATCAACTGTATCTACACCGAGAATTTTTGTCCTCCAGTTTGTAAGGTAACACAATGGGAATATATAATGTGCTAATGCCATATCTCAGGATAAAATTGACAGACTCCTACCAAATTTGGCAAACAATTAGTACTGCAGCAGATTTTGTAAACTGGTATGTTTTAAGTAAGCCAGGAACTTATTTTTATAATGTTGGTTATATAAATAGTTTAGCTCAGTATATTTTATCAACGAAACAAATTCCAACTTTAGTTTGTATGCTAGCAGTGCCTAGTATACCATCAAATGTGTTTATGCAGAGCCTCATTTCTCTGCCATTTCGTATGATAGCCCCACTAATAAAAATAAAACTTTTGTCTCATGTCTCGGGAAACAATCGACCATTTCTTACAAAATTTGGCGTAGATGTTGTGTAGTGGTAGGGCATATTAATAAATGTATTCTTTAAATTATGACACACTTATATTAAAAATGGCGGCTATACAATCATTCAAGTTTTGTGTGCAATATCTACGAAGTTAAAATCTATTTTAACTTAACTTTGTATATTGTCAGTATGCAATCATTAAATGTGTTACTACATTAATTTTATGTCCTCCGTTTATGAAGATGTTCATATTAATATTATGGAGGTTTTATGCCACATCTCGAGGACCAATTAACCTAANTGTCCTCCGTTTATGAAGATGTTCATATTAATATTATGGAGGTTTTATGCCACATCTCGAGGACCAATTAACCTAATCCCACTAAATGTTACATTGAAACATTTAAACTAATTTGTACCAAATTGTGCACATCATAAATGCTACAGAAGTCCATGTAAACTTTCATGATTTATATGGGTGAGGCAACGATATTAAAGATGGTGGTGTTATAAATAATTTCTTTAGGTTTGCCACGTCCATTAAATATTTAACCAAATTCAATTAAATTTCGTANTGTCCTCCGTTTATGAAGATGTTCATATTAATATTATGGAGGTTTTATGCCACATCTCGAGGACCAATTAACCTATTCCCACTAAATGTTACATTGAAACATTTAAACTAATTTGTACCAAATTGTGCACATCATAAATGCTACAGAAGTCCATGTAAACTTTCATGATTTATATGGGTGAGGCAACGATATTAAAAATGGTGGTGTTATAAATAATTTCTTTAGGTTTGCCACGTCCATTAAATATTTAACCAAATTCAATTAAATTTCGTATGTAGATATTATACATTAGAAGCATCGTATATAGAGCCTCTTTTTTTTTGACATTTTGTATGATAGCATCTAATAGAAAATTAAAGTTTTAATGGCATATCACAGGGACCAAACCACAGATTTCCAACAAATTCTTCACACAAGTAGCGCTACGTTCTGCCATGTAAACTTGCATGTTTTAAGTGGTTCAGTCACTTATTTTCAAAATAATGGCAATATTAATATATTTGGGCTAGTAAACCTATAATTCTAAACGTTAGGCTGATTAAATTCGAAGTTGTTGCTCCGAATCCGACCTCCAAAATGCAATGTATTGCACGCTAGCTTATTGTGCGATGTTTTCTGTGTTCAAGTCCCGCGTAACGCACGTGTGTATTTTTAATTGTCTCACTAATGTTGCATACATTTCTGGTTTAATTTCTAATGTTATTTATTTCAAAGAGAAGTCAAGTCCTACCTGCCAACTCAGCTTTTAAGAACTTGTTTAAAAATGAATGGCACCAATGTTGACGAAAGTGGGCTTATCAGTTATGTCATAACCTATTGTTAGTTTTTTTCGCTAGTTTATTGTTTTTTTGTCAAATGTTTTAATGAATTCTAAAATATCCGTTGCTTCCTAGTTATTTGTGTTTGTTACTCTTTTATGATATTTTTTTTGTTATTTTTCGCTACCTAACACTTGGCAATGGAGTCGGTTCATATAATTGTATTACTAATGAGCAGAGGGCAATCACTAAAACATAAGTAGGTCAGCATCATAAAATTGGAAATTTTCTTCGAAGCAACGTGCCACGCCAGCTACGGTCGCAACAAAAAATTGGCAGACTTAAAATATTTATATAAATACCGTCTTACTTGCAAAATAGGCGTGTGTTTTCTGCTTCGTTTTTAGTTATTTCCATTCAATTATTTCTCTCTGTTGTTAACCTGTAATGAGTAGAGACCTGTAAAATTCGCGGATTCATTTCGGGACCAGCTAGAATTCAAAACCGGTGGTTGATAAAACTACAGCCATTGGTCCACACAGTGTTTTGACTCCTCCTCGAGGACGCTGGACCAATCGTCTCCTTCCACTGTGGCAGCAAACAACCAATGTGCAGTTGATATCGGCATATTTGTACATAAGACTGTAGACTGTAGAGTAGAGCCTGCAGGTCATTGAACTCGCGAATTTTTCAGGTCTCTAGTAATGAGTTAACTGAAATTGCCAAAGACGTCGCAACGAATTGTGCATCTGATTGTTTCATAAACAGTCCTGGCTAAATGAAGTACTTGTTTACTGATTCAGTTAAAATTGCGACACACAGTATGTTTCCACGGACTACCGACAATACCAAGAGCACCAAATGTTGCGGATTCAACTTCAGTTGGCTGAGGGATGGTTGCCCATTCCCACTGCAGGAAAACGCCGGACACACACACAATTATATATACTTATATACTGGTGACGACCTTAAAAATATTAACGAAACTTTGCACGTCGCTAATGTGTTATTCACGCGGGAATCGTGCCAGACAATGCCGCTAGTCGACGGGTTTCCTCGGGGATCTCCCGTTTCCCCCGCCCTTGCATTCTACCGCTGCTCCGCACCCACCTCGCTTCGCTATCATCGGCTCTCATGTCGCCGATGTTAGGAGCCGCTCAAACCTCTGCAGTCCACACTCCACTCTAATGTGCAATTCTCGGAGAGTAAATGCTGCCAAGTTGGGAATTCTCACAATCATAATCTAAAAGGTATAAACATTACCGCGTACCATTTTTGAGGCAGTATAGGGACGCGTTAAACACCTTCATATTTATCACTACGTCATGGATTATAAGGAGGGACACAGCTTATAAAATGTCGTAGAGGCAAGTTTCCGCTGAGAAGAACGCACAATACGATAACACGATAATGTCTTGAAAAATTACAATTTGTAAGGCTTACTTCTCGTAGGACGTACTAGTCAATCTATCTTTTAGAATTACGAAGATTACACAGCCTAGGAAATAAAAATTTCTGTTTTGGTGTTTTGCATTCCTCGTCGGTATCGTCGCTTTCAGGCTGCATTTCTATACACTGCAATTCTATACATTTAATGCAGTGGATGAATTGCACTTATGCATATGCTGCAGGCGCCATTTAAAATATAAATTTCAACAGTCTTGAAATTTATCTGACTGTGCGTAGAGGCGATGCGTCATTTGATTCCTGTTCGTGTGTCGTACTTACCGCTACCGTTCTTCTAGGCCTCGAACATTTAAAAATAATGCCGGCAGCAGGAATTCTTCTATAAGCAGCATACTGACTTAAAAATGTTACGCAAAGAAGGAACCGGTGACTGTGGACTCATCTTCGCTCTCGTGGGTCTCGATGTAACACTCGTATAAGAAGCGGCCCTTTCATTTCGCGTTATAGCTNTGGACTCATCTTCGCTCTCGTGGGTCTCGATGTAACACTCGTATAAGAAGCGGCCCTTTCATTTCGCGTTATAGCTGGCTAGACAGCTTACACGCGTGTGTTAATTTCACGTGTGTCATTGGACCTCCGCTGATCCGACACGCCCCTACAGGACTCGGAACCAACAGCAGATACGATAGTTTTGTTCCTTGTGGTCTGGTGGAACAGGAGAGTGGACTTATGTTTGTGGCAGCTGCCAATGAACAAGTAACTTGTGCTCAAAGTATACGGGATGTTCAGGGTAAACTGAGCACTTTTTGAAAGCGTTGTTTAAGATGTGTATTATTCCACCATATGTAAAATTAACATCGCCGTGAGCCTGCGCCAGTCGAGTGAAACTGTGAAATTATTATAAAAGGAAGTGTTTTACAAATTTTGCTAATTCTCACACCTATACGTATCAAATTAATACCGAAAGAAAAAATAAACAATATCGGTATTCACAAGCGTTTACCTAACANCTCACACCTATACGTATCAAATTAATACCGAAAGAAAAAATAAACAATATCGGTATTCACAAGCGTTTACCTAACAGGTATAATTCAACGTTCAGGCATGTAACTACTTCCCCTCCGTCGTTACCAACTTTACCTGACGCATGCCAGTCAGTTTGACCGTTAAATACACGCAGGTAGGAGCAGTGACATTTTTCAAAGGTTGACTTCAAAGTTCTCGAATAACTGCGAACAGTCTATACGTAGCGNTCACACCTATACGTATCAAATTAATACCGAAAGAAAAAATAAACAATATCGGTATTCACAAGCGTTTACCTAACACGTATAATTCAACGTTCAGGCATGTAACTACTTCCCCTCCGTCGTTACCAACTTTACCTGACGCATGCCAGTCAGTTTGGCCGTTAAATACAGGCAGGTAGGAGCAGTGACATTTTTCAAAGGTTGACTTCAAAGTTCTCGAATAACTGCGAACAGTCTATACGTAGCGGACTGTGGAGTTTTAACTCGGCGACATCTTGTAACGCGAAATGGTAGGATCCGTACATATCAAGTATTGGACCCATGTGGGTGTGTGATAGCCCACGTCCGGCAATGTTGATGGTGCGCGATGGGGAAACAGGGATCCAGTGAAGCAGCTAAGATAGCACAGGACACTCTCGCAAATCCTGAAGGACGTGCATGCTCGTAGGAACAACTACAGGGAAGACTCGAGGCATCAGGATCGAGGAGTAGAGAATCATCTCCTTTTCCCGACTTGTCAGCAAGAAGCGGCATTCGTAAGCAGAGAGTACCGAGCAGGAAGGATGTGCCGTATAAAGACACGCCGTCGTCGATACCTTATTTGGTATCAGTCGTGCGACATACAGTACGTGCCGAGGTCGGCTGTCGTGCTCGTCTAGCTGATTCAGCAACGGATTTTGTTTTTAATAGTGCGCTGATAATGGCCTCGTAAAATAAGCATCTGAAAAGTCTGAGAACACATTCAGTTTAAAAATACGTGAATCCAGAAAAAAATATTCCAATCAGTTGTTTAATTACACTTAAAAATAGTACTTCCGAAAATATTACACTGTTATTCTGAGTACCTGCATATTATATGGGCCTGAAGGCTGTTCACGGAAAACTGAGCACTTTTGAAAGCCCTGCTTAAGAACTACTTTTATGCACGTTTTGTATTCTTCCGCCTTTATGCAAAATTAACATTGTCATGGGCCTTGTCACTTTATTGATGCGTCGGTAGGGTAAAACTGTAAAATTATTGGAAAAGTAAATATTTTACAAATCTGCTCAGTTTTACACTTCGATGCATTAATAAAAAAACAGAAAGCGAAAGACATAATTTGTTAATCAAAAATGGTTACCTAACACATTTTATTCGATGTTAAGACATGGAATTACTTTCCCTCCGTCATTACCAACTTTACTAGGCGCATGCCACTCTGTGCACGCGTTAAAATATACGCAGGTAGGAGCAGTGACTTTCTCTAAGGTTGATTGGAAAAGCGCTCACTTTATCGCGAACAGCCTTTACTTTCAACAGAACTCCACACTCAAGTTGTCCGAAAATTCAAGAAGCGGTCACCCCTTGAATCTAGACCGTAAACTTGCCGTGCTGTGATGTGTGTTGCCTGACTACCAAACTGCCAAAAAACTTCGGATTCCGTAGATTTTAAATCGGAGTCGGTGTTCGTATTCGCCTTTGTTTTATGTGTTGTGGATTTCGGATGGACCCCCAAAGAATGTTATCACTTGTACTGATCCAGCTTATTTTTGGATTTATTATTTTATTTGCTACAGTTTCTTTTTACAAGAGCGTGTCGAAATATCTAGCTCGAAAATGTTTAAGTAATAACTTCCCATAAATTCCTTAAATGTTGCACGTAAAATTCCTTGGATGTTTTTTTTTTTTTTTTTTTTTTTTTTTTTTTT